>CAUYON010200654.1:0-36983 GCA_963573935.1 Arctocebus calabarensis | reverse complement strand
AGCTTCATAGTAGGGCTGAGTACATTGGATACTTTTTCTTCCATTCTTGAGATACTTTGCTAAGAAGAATATGTTCCAGCTCCATCCATGTAAACATAATAGAGGTAAAGTCTCCATCTTTCTTTAAGGCTGCATAGTATTCCATGGTATACATGTACCACAATTTATTAATCCATTCGTGGGTTGATGGGCACTTGGGCTTCTTCCATGACTGAGCGATTATGAATTGGGCTGCAATAAACATTCTGGTACAGATATCTTTGTTATAATGAATACACAATATTTTAATAACTTTTTTTTTTTGCAGTTTTTATCTAGGGCCATGTTTGAACCTACCACCTCCAGTATATGAGGCCAGCGCCCTACTACTCAGAGCCACAGGCGCTGCTCCACAATATTTTAACATTTTGTTTACATACTACATTAAAGCATATTAATTAAAATACATTGCATAATTCGACAATGAACAGACTAGTTCCCATTTCCCTGTATGCATTATTCATAAAAGCCACCACACTTCCACAAATGAACCTTAAGCCTCATTGTAATTTTTGCCTTGATCTGTCCTATTGTAGTCACTCGTGTCTGGCATTTACTTAACACTTGTTTGTATATGAAAATTTCTTGTCTCGTTTTCACTTGGGTTATTTTAGTATTGTTAATGATTTCTTTCTATTTGGATTCGTTTTTTTAATGGTTCCTATGAAAGCTAGAATAATAAGATTTTTATTTTGGATACTCTCCAAAAAAAAAAATGCTTTCATCAAACTATCATCATACTCAAAGTGACCTGTCATGTGAATCCTGTTTCATAGATGATGATGCAAAAAGAGAAGCCAAACCATTTACAGAGAAGGGCCCTTGTTTGGCGCTCCTGATGTAAAAATCATTTCCCTTTCTACACACCTGTGAGATTCGCCTTCACGTTTCTTATTTGTCAGCCAATGTTTGATCATTTGGAAAATAATAGTTCACAGAGCTAGGCAGATTATTTACATGTTGACAAAGCTAAAGACTCTACATTACACAAAATCGAAATTTTGCATTCCTTGGCATTACCACTCACCTTATCTGAGAAATCGTTACTTATTGAGAAGCTGACAAATTCACAATGGCAGACACCCATTTTCCAAATTTCTGTGTTTTATTTAAAAGCTTGAATTTTAGAGTCAGCATCCGAAAACTGCCAGTTGTTTTCTTTAAAGTGACAGATTTAATTTTTTTCTTTTCAGAAACATGCCAGCTAAATAGGCAAGTGTTAATAATCCTAGTTTGTCAGTTGTTTCTTCGGATGAAAGGACAGCCTATCAGCTAGCACAACCACACAAGTCCTTCTGTTCCATATGACCATCGGGACTTCCACGTGATAGGTGCTTTGTGCAGACATTTCATTTAGTTTCCCAGAATACAAACATATATCACTTTAGGGTAAAGAGTCAATAAAATCAACAGTTTTTACTTTTTTGTGGCATACATTCTTAAGTAAAATCCTTTTATCATATGGGGGTGGCCATAAAGTTTGTGTGCAATTTTAAATTGCACACTATTTTAAATTGCAAACTCCATGGCCACCCTGTATTTTGTTGGAATTTCTCATGAGCATATGACAGTGGTGAATACAATGACTGCTCTGCTCAGTCGGTACCATGCCTTGATTCAGGTTGATGGTTGCTTTAGCATCATCAATGCAGATGTCTACAAAGTGGAAAAGGCAAATCATGTCTTGATATTATTATGAAAAGAGTTTTGATTTCGTGGACCCCCCCATGGGGTCTCAAAAGTCCCCAGGATCATCACACAATACTATGAGAATCACGGGACCAGCAAGTATAGAAGGCTTCTGCCCTATTAGTTGCTATTAGTTGTATTAAAATTAAAGTAAATGAATCAATGAGTAAATGAATATAAACGTTCTATGGAATCTCCATCCCCACAGTGACATGGAGCAAATAATCTTAGAAAATGGGTGTATTATTATAGTATTCTCTGCTATTGGTGGTAATATTGCACCAATATTCATCTCTGCTTGTTCTTCTTTATTAGAAAGATATCCATCCTCATTTACAATCCAGGCATAATGTCAACATTAACAGTAATCACAGGCTGTCACTACCAAGAAAAATGAAATAAAATTAATGAAGAAAAATACCACAGGACTAAAATAACATCATGGTGAAAATTTTAACAGAACAGAGTCCAGAGAAAAAGTTTATACTGCAAGTAAACAAATGAGGAAATGAGTGGGCTAAAAGAAATATTCTGGAAAAAATAAAATACTAGCTGCTTTTGTTCTCCCTCTCTCAGGATATGAGCATTATATTATTTTTCCAGGCTTTCAATAAGCCACCCTGTCAGGAAATATTTTCCAATCTTTAAATCCTCTTCTAGATGTTTCCCATGACATCTCTCATTTCTCTCTTTTCCCTCTCTTGGTGCAATGACATGAGTTGGGCCCTCTCTTTCCCTCCTAGTGTTATTGCACACACTTATTTAAAACAATGAATGAAATTTTCTAAGTAAAATACTTAAAGCTATGTAAGGTTTTGTGATAGGTTCCATTATGCATCAAATCCATGTAATTTAGGTAATTCGATTTCTGTTTCTCCTTCAGGTCTGTCCTCACTCCAACTCCTCAACCCCTGGAAAGGAGAGAGAAAGGACCCCTGGGATGGCCCAGAGGCACAGACCAAGAAGAGAGAAGCAAACGGAGCTGGAGACAGGAAGGAGTTGGAGACAGGAAGGAGCTGGAGACAGGAAGCACGCCCCCTGTTTGGCAGAGGCAGGAAGCACACCCCCTGTTCAACAGAAACAGGAAGCACGTGCTCCTGTTATTACGGTCACTGCGCTTATCTACAACCTAACGTGTGCCTTGGGATCACAGTGTGAGAGGAAAAGGATTTTTACTCTGGAAATAAGCTAAAATGACTATACTTTATGTTTAAAACAATATGGGTAGGGCATTTTAAGTATAGATCATGGTTCTCATATCCTTTTCTTGATTTGTTATAATATTTTGGCTCAGGAGTAAGAGGGCTTTATTGATTTAATGATGGACTTTTAACATGCAAGTGGATTTTTTAATGTGTTTTCATGTATTTATCAGCTTTGCCATCTATGCAGATCTGTATTTTGTGAACAGTAGAAGGGACTGAACCCACTGAAACCCTTAAAACTGTATCTGGTCCTATTTGGAATGAATAAGAAAGAAGGGTTTCTGGATGTTTATTAAATGTATGCGTCACCCAGGTGAGAAGCAAGGACCTACCATTATAACTTTATTTCCTCTCTTGTGAAATTTGACCCTCCTCCACAGATAGGCCTACAATGCAATCATTAACCTTCTTGAGCTTCAACGAAAACATAGAAGTCGGTCTGAAATTCTCCTTCCTACACCCTCAGTCTCCTAAAATAAAATAATTTACTTTAAGTTTAGATGTATACTAACTTGGTCAGACTTTCCAGCAAATTAAACACCCAGGGCTTTCTGTTTCCATTTAGTAGTGATAGTGATTCCATGGAACTATATCTTTCCTTGAGAAGCACAGCATTGAAGCAGTTAAATTTGTGTATCGGATTTAAATGCTGAGCGCTTTAAATATCTGTCCACAAAAAGGGAGCCATTTTCCTTTGATTTATAGAATGCAGCACTTCTTGGCAGTTCCATTAATGCATAATCACTAATTCCAATTTAAGGAGTGACTGCATAATGGGAGCTTTAAAAATATTTGCAGATCACGACAGTCAGTTCTTTGAAATATAAACAATCAATAATTACTTTTACTAGAGTCATGGCCTCAACCCATGCCCATCACTTGATTGCAAGACTCAGGAACCATAAATACTCTTTGTAATATAGACACAATGAAAATTGGGCTTAACACAAATTTGGTTCCCCTTCCCAATTTCTAGTTTCTCAGCCTGAAGATGATGGGAAAGAGCTTTGCATTGCCAATTTATCAGATAATATATTCTTAGCATCTGCAATGGCACAGCTCTGCCCTGGAACCCCAGCATAGACAATAGAAGAATTAAGAATAATGCTACTCTTAAAGAAACTGCAACCTAGTAAGAAATAAGACTAATAGCATTCACTGAGTATCCTTGCGTATCCCAAAACTCTGCTTAGTATATGGCTATATTAAGTTGTAGTTATGAATCCTGGCTCTTGCTATAAATTACTATATCTGTCACCCTTCACTAAATCGCTGCATCTTTCTGGGAGTCATTTCTCCATAAGTTAAAATCATTAGATAAATGATCACTAAACCTCGTCCAGCTTTGATGAGTCTGTAATCTCACACTACGACTAAAACAATGTGAAAATTCTGAAAACACTGGGACAGTGAAGATTAGAATGCTCCAGAAAGGCTTCCCAGTGGATGAGAAATTAGAGTTTGGAGTTGAAGGGAGTAGCTAAGCGCTGGAATGGTCAGAGGGGATCTGAGGGCCCTCCATGCAGGGGGTACACAGGAGCTTCAAGATGGCTTTGGGGGTTCAGAAAGCCTCTCCCTAGATTGCAACTCCTTGAGGGCAGAACCTTAGCCCCTTAGCACAGTGTCTAACACATGAGAGTTACTGAAGTTATTTGTGGATGAAAGGGAAGAAAAGAACAATATTGACCGTGGCTGAGAGTTTGCTATCCAGAGAGCACAATGCCGAGCATTTCATCCAGAAAAGTGGAGACTTGTCTGCAGTGACCCACTGCTGCCTGCACCTGCCTTGCTCTCTGCTTTCTGAAGCCCACCTCCTGAGCAGGCCTCGGCTGTTACTCGCTCTGGCGTGTAAGTCTGAAATTCCCTGCAAACCAGAACTTGGCTGTGTCCTCATTGTGGTGGACAGCTCTGACCTCAGCTTTCTCCCCAGGGCTCACAGACACTGCTAGTGCCCGCCTCCCGCAAAGAAACTTTCAGCACTCCGGTTAACCGCTCCCCTTCCTGGCTCTTGTTTCAGTCTTGGACAAACATGACAAGTCCTATTGTGTGTTGCGTATGTGCCCACACAGACGAAAACAACCATTCCTCGGACCTTACCTCACATTTTCCATTGACTACCTTCTGCACTCTAGGTGTCTGGGCAGAGTCACAAGCTGTGACCATAAGCTCCTTTTCCTATGCCCCTATTTTCACAAAACACAGGGTATTTCCCAATTTTATCAACCAAGATGATCTCTGAATTTTCTAAATTCATGTGCCACAAATACTCAGGGACACACAATATTCCATTACGACCATAGAGTGTTTGTCTTCTTATTCTCCAAGTATATTTATATTCTAATATGCTGGGAGACTCTGGTGCTGTTTCCTGAAAACAGCCTGACACGAAGCCAGGCACAGAGAATCCACCCGGGAGGTATTTGCCAATTACGGAAAGCACCAGCGTGACAGACACACGCCCAAGGAGTCCCAAGTGCACATTTTTAGTCCTGAGACTTTCATCTTTATCTCAATGAGACAACGTGAAGTAGCCAAGTGATGTGTTCCTACCTCCGAGTAAAAGGAAAAAAAGGAAAAAGAAATTAAAGCATAGGAAGTACCATTGCAAAGTGAAGTAGCCTTCGGTTTTTACCACTAGCTTTATAACAATACAGAAATAAGAAAAAGTGAAAGTAGAGAAAAAATAAAAAAATTACAATTTCCACATAATTATACATGAAAGCATATTTTTCTGAGATACTGAAGCTGTGAAGATCAAATAAATAGTGAATACTCAACATTTCTGTGAAGAAAAATCAGCCCACAAGCTCAGAAGTGCAATTCTCGACAAAACTATAAAAAATATTGCACATGAACTGTAGGGAACTTCCTCTTTATTTCAAAGATGATGTTGTCCCTTTTAAGGATAAGCCCTTAGTAGGTTCCATAGTCAATATATAAGAAGCCAACCAAACTCTATGAACTTGATATCCATTTTATAGTCTGTATGTCGGAAGTCAGTGCTATTACCACTAAAGTAACTATAGAATGAAATAAAAATAATCTAATTATGTCGTTAAAATCACATATTAAAAACAGGACAAAATTTAACAGACACAGTTTTTCATACGTGAGTATATGTGTTAATGTATATAATACACAAAGAAATAAACGTACTCTTTTCATATGTTAAGTATGTTGTTAAATGTTTTTATTGAGGTACCATCACATTATTCAAATTTCACACATTTAATTAGGGACAAGAGAAGTTGACTAGCCTGCCCAATATCAGATACCAAAAATAATCACCAGAGCTAGGATTCCTAATCAAACACAATAACAATAGAGGAAAAACAGGGAACCAAACAAAAAACCAGGCAGCATAATAGACTATCTATGGAATGCGCGTCATCAATATCGTAAAATCATTTCAAAAATAAATGTAATATTGGAATGTGTTCAGTATGAGATGACACAATCCATCTTAAAGAGAAAGCTTAATTATCAACCAAATGAACTAGAGATTATTACTATTACATTAAGTAAGGTCTCAGTTTTTTTAATAAGATAAAATTGGAATGAGATCATATATAGTGAGAAAACTAGCCCAGAGACTAAACTTGTACGTTGTGAGAAGCCTAAGTGTTGAGTTCCTGGACATGTAAAATAGTTCATTGACTACTTTCACGTAGATGCAGTCCTGTCCTGCTAAGGAAGCATAGACCGACCTGTTTGTCCCCTTCCCAGAAGGCTGTCTAAAAGAAAAGATGTTTAAATTACAGAAGGACAGACATAAGGCTGAACTTCTCGACAAGCATAGTTACTTTGTGATAAAAAAGACTATCAAGAGAATTCTTGGAATTTTTCCGTCTAGCAAGCATCCCTCAAATACTAATAATTTATTACTTTTATAATTTAGCAGGACATCTGTTCTGGGGTTTTGAGGTCCTGATGTTTTATGGTTGGACCTAATTTTCCTCATCTTTCTAGCAATACCAGGAAGCCTTTAATTTTGCAAAGTCATCGGGCTTTAAAAAGTTTCCCCCAAAGACCCTGCTCTTAACCCCCTCAGAAAGAATAAATATCATATCGAGGCAGATAGGAAAATATGTAAGGGCTCTATTTTTTGGTAGTGTTCTCTTCTTTTGGAAGGACACTTTACTCTAAGGCTATTATCACTCAAATAAGGAGAAAGGGAAAGCCGAGTGTTTTTGTTCACAAGGAAGGCAGAGCTCATTCCATGGATACGGATAGAACCTGACAGAATAAACGAACCCTGAAATGTATGATGCCCCCTTCATTATTTCCCGAAAATGGAAACAATGCTCAAGTTTGGAGATCACAGGAAGACCACACCTTTGCTAAAGGGCCCGGTGTCCTCAAAGCAGTAATTTCACTCTGTGTGCCTGCTCCTGTTGTGTGGACGGAAATTCAGCTCCCTCACTTTGCATTGATATCTGTGTTTGTCCATTGGACAAATGGATTGAGAAAAATATATAAACTTTTAGAAGATGACAAATAATGATCATTATTTTGCTTTATGTAGCTATTTTTTTCAATCACAGAAAAATTAGCCAAATCAGTGAGTGCAGATAAAAGATGAGCAAACTCTTGCAACTCTGCTTGACCTCTTCGGCCCAAGAGGATAGTGGTGTCTGTGCCACGCCGGGGTCTCCTACATAACTCACAATGAAGAGTTCAGAAGTTAAAGCAGACAGGTTAATCGTTCTGAAAACAGTTTCAACACCAAGTAAGAAACAGACTTTGAAGATTCTGAGCGATAAGTATCAGCAGCCTCATTGATAACAGGGCAATTCACCACACCACACACGGCAGATCCCTACAAACGTAACGGCTATTTGTTGGCAAAGATTGCCGAAGACATTTGTAGAGAGATGTTCGGTGTAAGCAAGTCCCCCTCTAACCAAAAAAAGAAAAAATCTAATCAAGCAGATATATTTTGTCATCCTGAAATGAATTTGTGAGCATGGAAATTGTATTTTGCTTCTTCCCATTGAATATTTTTTGCTGATCTTTGTTCTTAACAAAGCTAAGTTGTTAGAGGGCTAAGATCTTTTTTATTGTTTTATTGTGGCCCTTTCGGGCTGAGATATATGGGTTTTAAATTCATTTAACTCAGAACACATGCTGCTTACCCAGCCTTGCAGAGAAAGCCTATGCTGTGCTTCCCGCCCATCTCCCGGCTTCCTCTGCCATCTGTCTCTCTGCTGCATCGGTTGGCCTTCCGAGTAACTCCGCCAATACTTTTCCCCTTCCGACCCTTCGTACTTCCGGTTCCCTTGTCCAGGAATGCGCTTTCCCCACCTGTCCCTTTGTTGGACTAGTTCTCTCCTGCCTGGTCTCTGCTCGGGTCTCACTTCTTCCAGAAGACCTTCGTCGCTCAGCCCACCCGACACCGTGTCTTCACCCACTTTCTCCATTCCGCGCCCCTGTCGGTTTCCTTTCAAGCACATCCATTCCTGTCCTGTTTCCTGTCGCTCCCTTAACCAGTGTGGGCTCCCTGAAGACATACCCCCTAGCCCTCGCACAGCTCCCTGTTTAGAACACCCCTTCACAGCAGGCAGAATGGTAACTAGATCGATCGGGTAGGCCCAAGCCTCTGCTTACCCCAACTCAGAGCCAAACGTCGCGCAAGCTCTCCATGGACATGGGCGCCAGGCGTCCTCACCTCTCTCTTCTTTCCGTTCCTTGGCACTGTAACCTTCCCAGTCAGAAGGGTGGCAAACAAAAGGATCACAGGATTCAAAAAAACTATTGCTTAGACACCTCAAAAGAGCTTAATGCCTTTCAGTGCTTTAGACAAGGGGTCCTCAACCTCTTTGGCACCAGCGGCCGGTTTCATGGAAGATAATTGCTTTTTTTTCTTTTTTTATGGACAGAGGCAGGAGAGGATGGTTTTGACATGAGCCTTGCTCGAGCGATCGATTTCCCATGGTCTCTGTGCAGTCAAACCGCTCTGCTAATGCTAATCTGTGTCTGCAGGTACTCAGAGCATTAGGCGCTAGTCTCACCAGGAGGGTGCGCCCTAGCGCCCTCGCATGCGCAGTTTATTGCAAGATTTGCGCTCCTATGAGAATCTAACACCCACCACCGCTGCCCAGACAGGAGGAGCTCAGGGTGATGGGAGCGAGAGGGAGCAAGCCGCCATCACCGCACGAAGCCTCTGCCACGCACATCCCTCTGTGTGCACCAGGGACACGGTCCACAGCCCTGGAGTTGGGGACCGCAACTTTAGACTTTTCTCATTTAGGGACATTCCATTTAAAAAAGTGAGAAAAATGCTTTATCCATCATCTGTAGCATCATGAATTTGAATTTGTGAGAACAAACATTTTCATTTCCCTTCGATTTCTTCCTTAGAGTTTAAAGTCAGATTCAGATCCAAATCCTCTCAAATACAAGGTGCTTTGGGGGGATAGGTAATTATAAACATTTCAAAGCAAAGTGAAATCCATTAAACTCTATCAGACTACTAACCAAATAAAACCTGTTTGAACTGCCAAACTGTCTCAAATCAAATAAATACAGTCAATCTTCATTTTTTACAGATTTATTATTTGCAAATTCACCTACTCACTAAAATGTATTTGCAACCCCCAAATCAATACTTGCAGCACCTCTGGGGTGGTTCTTTGATACTCACAAGAGTTAGTGAAACACTGAGTTACCCAACACACGTTTCCAGCTGAGGTTGAACCAGGCAACACTCTGCCTTCTCCTTTTAGCTCTTACACTGTAAACAAGCACTCTTTTGGCAGTCTATTTAGTGCAAAGTTTTTTGCATTTTTGCACTTTTTGTTAGCAATTTCACCGTTTAAAATGGTCCACAAGCATAGAGGCGAAGCGTTGTCTAGCATTCCAAAGCACAAGAAGGCTGTGATGTGCTTTATGAACATACATGAGTCAGATCAGCTCCCTCCAGCCATGAGTTACAGAGCTGTTGACCAGGTTTAGTGTAAATTAATCAATACATATTAAATAAAGTGTCTCTAAACAGGTACATGTTCATTGTTAATGAATCAGTGTGTGTTAAAAATGATATCTGTAAACAATGTACATTAAAGAAGGCATTTGTAAACATAAGCACACATAAACAACGTTATATACTGACAATTCCATGAAATTATTTTGATGAGCAATGGTTCAGGATTAGGTAATGCTGGGATTAGGTAATTAAGCATTACCAGAGATTTTATAGAACATAACTACTGGGAATAATGAGGATCAACAATATAGACACCTTTTAGGAAAGAAGTGTTAAACTCTTCTGAACAGTTATATGAGATTCATAATCTCACCAGAACCTTTATTATCAGAAAGCATAAAATCAATTCCTCTCAATTTCATTGAAATAAATATTATTTGATGAACTATTCTTTCTCCCAGCCAATAATGTGTCATTCATGTGGTTATTGTTTTGATGTAATTTTCTTTTCTGAAGCAAGAGATTACCTCTGTTATTGCCAAGATAAAGGTAAGAAAAAAATAACAATAAAAATAAAATATCTAAATATTCAGGACTTTCTTTCTTTTATTACCATAATTACTTAATAACATTTTTTGCTGAGTATGTCCATTTGATAGTTACTAAAGTATCTGTTCAAACAGGTGAAGCCTTAACTTGATTGGCTTTTGGAGTTGAAATCTTGGAAGTGAAGCTTATTATGATAATCACATTCAAAGTTCAGAAACCATATGTTGAAGATGAAAAATCATAAGCTATGAAGCATTCAACTATGTTGTCCTCATACTCTACCAAAAGAGCAAGGTGGCAAAAATAAATGCTGGGAATATGGAGTTTCACAGAAATGTTGCAAAGAGAAAAGAAAAGCTTACAATTAAATGTAAAAAGGAGGTTATAAAGATGAAATAAGAATTGGTAATGTGAGCTGCATAAAAAATATCTCAAATGTATGTCAAATTTCCTGCTCATCTGTTTCCTTATTCTAATGCTCAGACATTGCTTTTCCTATCATTTTCATTGCTAGTCATAAATGCTTTTCTTTTTTCCTAATGATTCTCTGTAGTTCCCAAAATTCTATGAAAGCCATATTTTCCAACAATCATGCAATGATTGAGAAGGAAAAAATCAAATGTTTGGTGAAGAATTACGTATGACCATTAAAGACAACCTCAGAACTGGTAATACTCTATATAGGCAAACAAATGAATGCTATGCAATCTATTTTAATTGTATACATTAATAAAATTAATGTTTAGAGTTATAATATCATAAAAAATCGATATATGGTCTACATTTAAATGATCACATTAAATTAAATACATTCAAAGAGGCAAAAGTCAACTAAACAACTATCTAGAAAGAAATAAAGAAAATAGAGGAGGGCAAATCTTCTTAATAATTATCATAAACAATTTCTCAGATATTAAGGGGGGAGTCTGTTTTGAAATTGAGTATTGAGTAGAATGGATTTTTAAAAAAAATCCCATCTAAATACATCACTGTGAAATCTTATGAGACAAATGAAAAAGAAGCTCCTAAAAGAATATATCAAAAAATAATAAATGCACAAAGGAAGAAGAATTAGAGATATAAAACAACATCTGATGATAAAAGATAAGTATGCAATTCTTTTTGAGTTCTTAGAAAATGCAATTTTCATCCTAGAAATCAATATCCAGCAAATCTTTCCGTCGCATAGGAGAGAAGAATTGAAACATTTGCAAACATTCAAGAGCTCAGAAAATTGGTCATCAGAGGACCCTTTCATAGGAAGTCACTTTATATGTTCTCTAGAGAAAAATCAGAATGGATATCAAGGAAATTTAAATCAAAAAGCTCACAGACCAAGCCTTCAAATCAAAAGAAAGTTCCAAGTTAAGAGCAGAGCAGTAAGCTTGGAGAACACTGATTTCAAATTGCAGAAAAACAGACATCTCTAATGGTGTATTCTCTAGGCATAAAGTGGAGGAGGAAATATTTTAGTAAAAGTCTAGAGTAATTTAAGAATAAGATAAAGTCACCCAGGGCAAGGAAAAAGATAAAGGTGTAAGAAACTCTAAGATAGTTTTAAAACCTGTATGGAAAAAAATAACATCTAAATCTAAATTAATGACTCCAAATAAGAACAGAATTAGCCTTGACGAAAAATTTGAAATGTATTCTGTGGAATAAAGAGAATTGGTAAGAGGAAAAAATATGAGAAATATCATGAAGAAGAAATTTATGCCTTATCCCAACAGGAAAATAAGACTATGAGTAATTACATTAGGTATTATATGTTTTGTTATTTGAATAAAATTGTTTTCAAATAATTTATCATAAGTGATAAAGAAAATGTATTTAAAGCAGATGAAGAAATAAGTCAAGCAATATTTACATGCATGTCAATTGTTAAAGAGACTCAAAACAAACAATGGCGATTACCCAAGGGAGGGTGGAAAGCAGTCTTTGGAAACATTAGAATCCACAAATAAGACATATAATAGTAAGAGCTTAAAAATATATAGCCACAAATGTCCGAGGATGTTTGAGTATTTCACCTATTAAGAAAGGGGGAAAAAGCAGTAAAATGGAAAACATTGTACTTGGCTGTGCCATGTATAAGAGTTACCTGCTTATACTAAATTATTTTTTGTTGTGTAGAATAGACTCATATAAATTATATTAGGAAAGGTCAGTTGTTTATTCATACAAAGTGGAATATAAATATTCTCAATACTATCAACTCAGAGAGTAGGAAGTTGAAAGATATCATCTGTCACAATCAGAAATATGATTCCAAGTATAGTTTTACAAATTACAATAGACAGGAATAGAGCAATATAATGATAAAGAGTTATCCATGAGATGAATAGCCTGAGGCAAAATATTTTCTGTTTAGTCTTATTATGTTATTGACAATGTTAAATGTGTGCAGACATACTGGAGAGAAGAAAAATTCCCAGAATAAATGACAAAATGCACATCTTTGAAACAATTTTTAAGGATTTCATAAGGAATGAAAAACAAATAATAAAGTAGGGCAAATAAATACATTTTCATTGTCGAAGAAGTATTAGCTATTGTGGACATTATTAATATTCATCAATATACAGTTCTCCTATTCTGGACCCAAGAAGGCATAATCTACCCTCTCTTGAAGTTAGATATGATATGTGGACACTTCTAACCAGTGATGTCTAAGTTGTACTGGAGCAGTCCTTCTCTGACAGAAATATTAAATTGCTAGATGTGTAACTGTCTGGTCCCATATTCCTCTGCCATGGTGATCTTGAAGAAATAATTCATACACTTTAATAGGAATAAATACCAATATGATAATAAAAATTGGTCAAAATACTGTAATAAATTATTTATGAAAGAAGAAACAAATATGTTTCTAAGAAAAACTATAGTATGTAACAGAAACAATTTTTTAGCTACCAAATACCTAAAAAAATTATAAATTTTAACAGTATTGTTGGACCAGGCACGGTAACTCAGACTGTAATCCTAGCATTTTTTGAGGCTGAAGTAGGTGGATTGCTGGAGCTGAGGAGTTTGAGACCAGCCTACACAAGAGCGAGACTCTGTCTCTAAAAAATAGCTGAGCGTCGCGGTGGGTGCCTGTAGTCCCAGCTACTTGGGAGGCTGAGACTGCCAAGGGCGACAAAGGGAAACTCTATCTCATAAAAACAAAACCAAAACAAACACACACAAAAAAACCCTGTTGAAAATCTGAATGACCACACTTTTCATAGACTATTGATAGGATTACAAATTAGATATGGAGTTACTTAGCATATAGCAGAAACATTTACCTAAGCACTCATGGACTGTGATTCAGTAATCATACTTCTGTCATTAGAAATGAGGAAAATTATATATGAAGAAGGATATTCATTGTCAGCAATATTTTATAATGGATAAAAAAAATTGTAAAACCTGCAGGCGGTGCCTGTGACTCAAAGGAGTAGGACTCCAGGCGCATATGCCAGAGGTGGCAGGTTCAAACCCAGCCCCGGCCAAAAACTGCAAAAAAAAAAAAAAATTGTAAAAACTGCAAAAAATAGGAGATGATCAATTAAATTAGGGCATGAATATTAGGAAGCTATGGAAACGAAGTTTACAAAGGGCTTTAATGCAGTTCTATCCACCAAAACATACATTGAACTATCAACAGATGTCTACAATCTTGCAAAAATTCAAAAATATTCCTTTAAGTTTTATGGAAAGCTAAAATCTTTCTACTTTAATGCTCATGGAAAGACAACGTATTGGAAAACATACTTCAAGGCCTTTGTTCATCTCCTGCTCCCATCAATAAGCCCACATTAAGTTAATAGCTCCACAAAATAAAGTGGTTCAAGATTCATAAATTTCCATGATGCTTGGCCAGAAATATACAGTTCATACCATGCACCATAAGGCAGGCTGAAATTATGTATTGATGCAAATAATGGTTTAGCATTTTATTTAGTAATCCAGTTTAAATCAGATTTATAGTATAAATAGCTTTATATTTGGCTTTAGATAAAGCACATAATTAGTTTTTTAGGATGCACTGGGGATAAAGCTACATAAACATATAGTACTAGTTAACAAAGCCTTAAGTAGCTGAGTTCCTTCACCTTTCTTCGTTGCACATATTTAGATTGTGGTCTTTGTTTTAATATTCTATTTGTGAACACAGGTGAATTGTTACACTGAATTAACTTCAAAGTGATATTCAGAAACTAAGTCACAATCATAACCCATTACTTAGACTTGATATAGGTGAAGAAATAGGCAAAATGAGCAGTCTCTTTAGGTGATATTAGAGCTATGACACAAGCCAAAAAACATCATAAAATTCTTTATTTATCCCTCTGGGCTCAGTTAATGTTCAAAACCTGACTTCTTCTCTTATTGATCTGAGACCCCAGTAACACAAAAGCACAATTTATAACAGCGCTGCTCAGGAAACAAATGTCTTGCATAACTGTACTTTCCTTAGCTTATAATAGTTCTAATCTTCTTTATTTCATATTCCAGGTAAACTATTAGCTTTTAACTCCTAGAGGAACCATTTCCTTAAGAAGAAAATCTGATCCATTTTAAATCTATGAAAGAAAAATGGATTTGCTTATAGCTGTTGTGACAACTGGCCAACCATATGAGGGAAAAAATAAAGATAAATCAAAGATTCATTTTGAATCATTAAAATGAAAAATAGGATGGTATCAAATAAAAGTATTGAAAAACTTTTTCAAATAATCTTAAGTGAGAAAGGCCTTTCTGAACAAGGTTCAAAATCTAGAGGCAATAAAACAAATAATTTATAACCCCCACACACACACCCACAGAAATACAAAAGATGTAAAGTTTAGTGATGGGACACCAAAAATAAAATTTTTAAAGGTTCAACATGTACACCACCAGTAATACGAGGCAGAAACAGATGTGCTCATATACTCTAGGCAGGACTGTGAATTGACATGCCTTTTTTGAATACCTAACAAAGTTTAAAATACAAATGCATTTTGACTGCAAGTTATCCCACTTGCAACAATCTAGTCTACAAACTCACTTGAACATGTTATTAAAAAAGAGAAGAAGAAAACAATCATCTACAAAAGGTAGGCTAAATGACAACAGACTACCAAGCAAAATATACAAATAAAGATGAAATCTATGCAGATAAAGACAGCATTCTGGTTTATGGTGAATAGAATACAATCAAGATATATTACCCTATCATTTTAGAAACCATTGATAGTGATTATCTCAGAGAAGTGCAATTGATACGTATAGGGAAGAAAAATAATATTTATTGCATCCTCTTTGGTAATTATTTTCATCACTGTTTGTAGCTTCAAAATATAAAGACCTTAAGTATCTAAATTCAAAATTTCTGCATGTCTTAAGTCTCAAATCATCCACAACACCAAAATGTTATTATGAACAAATATTTTAAATCTTTTATATGATTTTTGTCCCATGTTAAAGCTGCATCAATTGTTTCAGATAATCACAATTTTCAGCTGAAATTCTCAAATTTCTATAATAATCACAAGTGTAGAAAGTATAAAATCTGGGTTAATGTTACAAGAGATACTAGTGAGGTGTTATTATCTCTGAGATTATTTCAAATATCTGTACAGGTTATTAGATTGTAAAATATTTTGTAAAACCTACTACGCTAAAACTTGCAATTTTCTTCCATGGTAATAAGTTGAAATAGTATTTACTATAATTAAGTAATATAATCCAAATAAATTCATTTGTTTAAAGACCACCCAGCAATTTATGTAATCTATGCTAGTTAAAACTGAATTGAAGAGATTTTGGCAATGAAAGAAAAAAATCATATGTAAAATAAAATAAAAATTATCATTTCCTAATGTGATTCAAAAGATTGAAATAATTGAAATTGTTTTTAACAGATCTGCAACTGGTATTATAGCTAACATGAATTATTTCTCATTTGGTCATCCAGATTTTCAACAATATATTCTAAATCTGTATTTAGGACAAAAGATTTTCATCTTTCATTGAGAATCTTTTTTTATATCTTCTATACAATTTTTGGAATTACCATTTTGGCTTTCAATATAATTTGATTCAGATCTTGTTCTGAGGCATGGAATAATACCTTTTAAATGATCTAGAAATAATGATTACACATTCTCACGCAGTAAGAAAATCATCCAGCTGACCTAAATTAATGACTCCTACTTTTACATAAAGAAAAAGATTTTGCACCCATGAATAATTCTAACTTTCCAGTAGAGAAGCCTCATCTTGTTCTTTGTCACCTCAGACATTACCAAAATGATTGGCACAGGACATAAGTCCTAGTAAAAGTTCAAGGAAATAAGAAAAGAGA
Organism: Arctocebus calabarensis; assembly: GCA_963573935.1. NCBI lineage: Eukaryota > Metazoa > Chordata > Mammalia > Primates > Lorisidae > Arctocebus > Arctocebus calabarensis. Next base: position 20,239 of record CAUYON010200654.1, on the reverse strand, counting down.
GAAGAAAATACTGTGAGCAGCGTTTGCTGCGTACAATGTGGAGTAAACACTTTGAAGATAAATATTTGACTTTTAGCCAGTACCTTCTAACTCAGGCCTAAACCCAAAGTCATCAACATAATGTTATTTTGTAAAGAAACAGATAAGCTTTGAAGACTAATTTTGGCTAATGTCTTTACTATTTTACATTAAAGAGTCCAGATGACTGCTCTTAACTGCGCTATAAGGCACCATCAGAATAAAGAGAGTCAGAATGAGGTAGTGAAGGGCTTATAAACTATAACACAGAAAAACTCAACTCATGTGTAGGATATCCTTGTTTTTGCTTATTATCAGTGTCTACGCCTCCTTACCCCATTTGCTCTCCAAAGAAGTAATCTCTGGCCAAACAATTATTTGAAATTTTTTTTAAACTTCCAGATTTTGTCATCAGACTAAAAACAGTCAAGGAGAACCTCCTTCTATGCTGGGGGAGAACTTAGGAGGAGAAGGCAACAGACTAGCCAACCGGCAGCAAGAGGCAAACAACTGATCCCCAGGAAAGAAGTCACAAAGCACCTATCCCGTGTTTAATGCCATCATATCAATGGGAAATACCTACTATCATTTTTATTGATGAGATGTATTAACGGTGGACTTAGCAGCTGAACAGTGTCAGATATTCACACTGACCAGTATATACCTTTCTTAGTTTATGCATGATTTTCAGTTCCTGTATTTGGTAAATTTTAGGGAGAAGGTTGTGGATCAAGGACATATGAAAGCTCTTGTAAAATGCAGATGTTCATCGGTTGGGGGAAAATGATGATAAAATAAAATCCTCTAATGTTAGCTTGAATGGTCATATAAAAGAAGCTAACTATTTTGAAAATTACATAGAAATAACTGTTAGTTACCTGCCCCTAACAGCATGGAGCTAAGTATATGTGACTAAAATGCATGGTCATGGGAATGGAATCACTGAAATTAGCAATATTGATCACTATATTATATAGGGCAACTACTCTCCTTTAAACTCAACAATTACCTTACAAGGCAGGTGTTTTAATTATCCTCATTTTATAGAGGAGGAAACAAGACCAGGAAGTTTAACTAATTTATATAAAGTCACAGAACTAATAAATATTGGAACCATAATTTTAATTCCTGTCTGCCTATTCAAGTGTTCTAGCTACTCTGCCAACTGACACTGATAAAGACTCTGGCTTTGGAAACAGCCTGCTTGTTTTCTACACAAAAGCTTCTCCACGAAATTATAGCACCTGAGAATAAGTGATTTAATTTTTTCTCCTTTGGAAACGAATACAATAATAATGCCATTTAATAGGATAAGTGGAATTGAACTTTATAGAGCTTCTCCTCCACTACTCTGAACATACCATTTAGTATACCATAAAGGGCTAATACATAAGGAAGAAGGGAATAGCAGGATCTTTTATGAAAAACATATTGAAACATTTATTTTTGTATGTAATGCCCCCAAGGATATTATCAAGTATGACAAGGAAACTGAGTCATACCTACAGAGAGTAAAAACGTGTTGTATCATAAAGCTACTAGTTGTATTCCAACCTATTTTGCTTAATTTGATAGTCTATGTTCTCTTGACTGCTTTCCATTTAAATACATATGATTTAATTAATTAAATAAAACATTAAGAAACCATAATGGATTCAGTTCAACCAAGTGTTGGCTTGAAATATCTGGCAAGAACAAAAGAGTCTCAAAATGTTCGACATCTTATACCGTAAGTGATACACAAGAAAGGGGAAGATGTAACACTACTTTAGTTCAACACCCCAGGTCTCAGCAACCATGCTCCTCCTATAATGCACTATACAGAACTTTAGTGGCTTCTTTGGTTTATTTGGTTAGCCTCTTTTTTGGCCCCCAATAACCTTGGTATATAAGCAGTAGAAAAAGATTCCAACAAAAATGTATAAATGCACTGGGGTGGGAACAGGGGGTCCTCTGCTTCTCAAAGATTCCAAGGCAAAACTATTCAAACATCCTTTATCACAGAAAGTAATACTAGAAATTCGCTAATGTTTGTGCACTCACACAAGCTAAACACAGCTCTCACGTTTTATAACCATTGAGAGTGTCTTCACAACAATCCAGTAAGGTAAGATTCCCTTTGGCAGCGCTGAAAATTGAGTGTTAGACTCAGACATGGTGCAACGTCACACGCCTAGAAGTAAGACTAGAATTCAGTTCCAAGTCTAGATAGATACTCAGGCAATGCTATTCTGTATTCCAGGACATCAGGGCTGTAAACATTTTGTCTTCACAGATGAAACCTTTGTGCATTCAGCAGTAAGCCCACAACACTTGACTTTTCTGTGTTCTTACATTTGAAGATGAGGATTTTATGGTCCATTCCTCCAAAGAACTGAAACTATGTATGTAACCTCTTGATATCCCCGTCTGCACTGTCTGTGTTGCTAAAATTTCCTCTCTAAATATAAATTAGCAATAACACTGTCAACTAGTAAAAACTAAAATACTGCTATAACAAATAAAGCTGTAAATTGTAAAGAGTGCTTAGAAATTACAAAGCCACAGACTCTGTTGCAAGCATAAACTAAAAACAAGATTGAAATTTTTCAATTCCTCACAAACAGACGATAAAACACGAATAAAGAAAAAAATATCACGACATAATGTGGAATGTATTTCTCAAGAAAACGTGGCAAGGCACACACACCACGAGAGATCTCCACTTCAAGGCCCTTCTTGGCAAAGACTTGTCATGAGAAAACAAACTTGCCTTTTTTCTTTCTTCGTCTTTGAAAACCCTTTCCACACTATAGGATTTTCAGAGCTTGATCAGTAAACACAGACAATCCCTTTAATTAAACATATGTAATTCTCAGTAGCTTACATAAAGCCCAATATGTTTGAAATGTGCCCAATTAATACCAATAAGGAGTATATGAAGGTATTTTCAAATGTAATCACCAAACTAATCACTCCACATCCTGTAATCTTTAATTTTCCATATGAAACTACTCACTGTGTTCTATATTTCAGTCTAAATGGTCCTGTGAATAATTTTTGAACAAGCTTCAATGATCAAAAACTTTCATATGGTTTGAGAATTACCATTAATTTAGTTAAATATTCTTTCAAGACATGCTAATATTTTTAAAATATATGCAGGATTGTTTAAAATATTATTCTTCCTTTAACACCTCATTAGAAAAATAAAAGAAACAGATAAGTATATTATCACTGATAAACTAAAGAATAGACTTTTGTGTTCTACGGAGATGAACTAGCTACAACATTTCAGGTTCCCAAAGCAGGAGACAAGGTTAACTATGACTTGATCCATGTTCCCCATAAAATTCACAGTCAAGTAGTGTGTTCTATCTTATATATTTTTACTTGCAATATTTTTTCAAAACTTTTCGGTTGACATTTGACCTCAGAATTTTCCAGGATAACTTTTTGGCCAGCCCAGGATGATAAAACACCAAAATATGATTTTTCTTAGAGAAATTCCTACTGCCTCCCCTTCTTCTTGTCTCTCTCTGGAAGTAGTAAATAGCTCCTAGTATTTGTCACCATTAACATTATGTTAACAATTCAGTCTTTTAGTACTTCAATGTTAGTGCAGAAGATTGTCCATAAATGTGCAAACTAAGCAAACATCAAGTAACAGAGAAGCTTAAACAAAGAAAGGAAGGTAAGTAGGAAGGGTAGGAAGAAGGAAGGAAAGAAGAAGAGAAATATGTATCCCCAGTTCTAAATTCTTACAGCCCTGCTGAGTACACCAAGTTATACTTCCACTTAGAGTTTTTCCCTTTTTCTTCATGGCCTCCTCTCTCACACTTCTATAAATCTGGCAATTTAAATCTCTAATAAAAAAAGAAATATTTTTCCTTTACCCTGAGCACATTTATTTCAATATGCCCATTCTATTTATTCACTGGAGCAGAAGATGTAAAATATATATATCAAATTGCTGACATACACTGACTTCAGTGGCCTGAATACTGGGATACTAGAGAAATTATAAAACGAATGCCGATCTGAAATAGAATAGTATTTTATTTATTTATTTTTTCCCTCAAATTCCTGAGCTCAAGTTGGTCTTCTACTTTAGCCCCTAAAATAACTGGAAATTCAGCCTCATTTTTGTTTGTTTGTTTTTGTTTTTGTCTTGTTTTGTTTTGTTTACAGGCAGGGTCTCACTGTGCTGCCCAGTCGAGACTCCAACTCTTGGCCTCAAATGATCTTCCTGTCTTGGTCTCCCAAAGTACTGGGAGTACATGAATGAGCTACTTCGCCTGGCTCTGAGGAGTATTTTAATGCAGAGTTGTAATTTTAGCTGCAAAGTTTTATGCTGAGGAATCTCTTCTTTTGTCTAATTATCTAACTTGAGTTTTGATTAAATTTTAGCAGAAGTTGGAAATGATTGACTCAGGTCATTTTCTTTTATAGGCATGAAGAATCAGGTAATACTCCAGTACACTTTTTAATCATTTATATAAACATATTTCAGTCACTTCTACCCATAAATTGGGTATTTAGAAAGAACAAATTAAATATATTTACACTGCAGGGGTAACTTCTCAGGTGCCCTGAAATTCATCAGAGAGAATGTATCAGAGGACCATAAAAGATGTGAACATTTATTTTTCAAAATTAATTACATGAAGAGCAAACAAATTTCACAGAAATAGGATACGCTATTCAGAGTGTTTTAGAAAAACTACAATTTAAGCCATTGTCCATTCAACTCAATTTGTGCTCCTATTTTAAATACTGAAATAATCAGGGAAAAATGTAAGTGCAGACATAGCATAGCCATAAATAACCATATAAAACAATAAACTGAAATTATAAACAACAATCCAGATGTTAAAACTATTAAAAGTAGATCAGTTGCTTGAAAAATATTAAGACATAAAAATCAAAACAACTTGAAAAACTACCTACTCACAAATTCCCTTTCTATAATGAACTCAGTATCTCCCAAATCTATTTGTTTGATTCAGGGGAAGAGACATTTCAAGACTCTAAATTTTAAAACTGTCTTTAACCTTAAGCTATAAGGTAGTAATAAGCCTTTTGGACAGTTTTTCCAATATTGTGTGTTTACGTGAGAAAAATAAACATATAATAACAAGGTATTTTGCACAATAAAAATAAACATATTTAACAAGGTAAATTGTCCACAGAATTAAAATAAGAGAAAGCAAAATTGTTGGAAAACAATCCATGAAGATAGACCTCAGGCCCAAAAGAGAAAAATAAAACCACACACATTCGTGTACATAGAGTAACTAGTCCACAACAAGAAACTGTATCCATGAACTCATTTCCAAACATCCTCTAAAAGAAAAAAATAATATTTTTGTAATTTTGTATTGTTTAAAAAATTGCACTAAAGGGATTAATACAGAAAATTGTGGCATATAATACCCCAGTGAGAGTCAGAAAGTGGGTTACTAAAACAATTCTGTGGCCATTGATGGAATATTCACACTCACATTTTTAGAATATCTAAAACTAAAGTAGAAGCTAAGCAGGTCCATAACGTCAAGGCTCTTGTAATGGAGTCTTGCATTCTAACCACTTGCAACATGACTTTTTCATCCTCCTAACAGCAGTTATAAATCCTGCTTGAGATGATCATTGGGCATATATTCAGCAAATCATTTTAATACACATCAGTGTAACTTTAGGGATAAAAATAACAACTATAAACATATCTAGTTCATAGATGAAAATGAAAAATAGGCTCAGCCCCTGTAGCTTAAGTGGCTAAAGCGCCAGCCGCATACACCAGAGCTGGCAGGTTCGAATCCAGCCTGGGCCTGCCAAACAATAATGACAACTATAACCCCCCAAATATCTGGGCATCATGGCAGGCGCTTGTAATCCCAGCTACTTGAGAGGCTGAGGCAAGAGAATCGCTTAAACACAGGAGTTGGAGGTTGCTGTGAGCTGTGTTGCCACAGCACTCTACCCCAGGGTGACAGCTTGAGGCTCTATCTCAAAAAAAGAAATATGTATATATATATTTTACCTCCATTGAAATGTGATTTGAGACAATTACAAAGTAAACTGTTTTTAAATCCAAATGCATAACAAAAACAAAATTTTAACTTTAAAAAAGTATTTAGATTATTTTATTATTTAGGTCATTAGAGAAAATATCAAAAATGTTGCCTAAAATTTTAACAAAAGAATAAGTATTTAATGGAATCTGGGAATTCTTCAGTATAATCTATTCAAAGAAGAAAGGAAATATAATCTACACAGTGGCCATTAACATCCCAATCAAATGTTTACATCAACTATAAGATTTTAGCTCTGAGTGTAATGTACTCTCTGCATACTTAAACAACAACAACAAAAAATTAAAGAATAGTTCCCAATTCAATTAAGATATTATTTCCTGTCATTGCATTTTCTCTGTTGCCTTTTTTCCCCCCTAAGGGAGAAGGAAGAGGAGGAGGAAAAGTTAAGGGGAAAAGATCACATTTTCTGAGAACTCAACAGCCACACATACTGAAATAATCAGGAAACCTATAGTCTTTTTTAGCTTTCTTTCAAATTTTTAGTTTCTAAGAAGGTTGAAAGTTTATACAATGTTATTGGAAGAGATTATAGGAAAATCTAAGATCTGGGCATGAATCAGCATCTGCTTGTCATAATGTCACAGTACGATGACCCTAGCACTTTCAAGGCTTGATGTGAAGCAGAAAATCTCCATCCCTCTCAAGGTAGCAGATTAAAGCTTACAAAACTTTAAACACTAATATTGTAGGAATAAATTCTTACTAATTTAAGTTCCTATAGTTTCAAATGATATTTATTTGAATACTTTATCTCATCTCAAAATAAAATATCTGAACCAATGTTACTCTTGATTTGTTTAGTAAACTCTATCATTATCCTGAAATTCTCAAGAATAGAAGTATTATCTGTTATAGAAAGAGCTATCTCTTTCTTTACAATCTCCGGGTGAATATAACTGAGTATTTACAATACCAGCTTGTCCTGGTATATGTGTTTGTGATTTTCTTCATAGGACAAACTCTTATTGCTTAAAGATGTTCAACTTGAGCCTGGTTCTACGGAATTTTTGCAAATACTAAAGTCAGTACTTCCATCTTTTTATGACTACTTCAACAAAAATGACAAAACACAGTATCTCAGCCAACCCATAGCTTCTAGAATACACCCTATAATTACAACTATAAATACACATATTCACATACACATACACAGACAGGGAATTCCATTCTTTAGACTGTATTAAAGGCTCAGAAAACATCAATAATTTGTTGAACACAGATATACAATCTCAATAATTCATGGCTAAAATTCAATGATAAGAAATACATCTCAAAAATGATCTTGAGGAATCAAGATATAAAAACTAAAAAAATAAAATGTTCTCTCTTCCAAGAGTATTTACAGTTTAAACTGTTTCTATACGTTATGAATCAAATATATATATGAATATTTAAGATAATCTTTTTAATAAGAAAATTTAGAGCAATTTGTTTTTAAAAGAAGTTGAAAGCTATTTTTCAAACAGCATTTTAAATGACATTTTTTTCAAATTAGATGTCATTTCTTTTCGGTTTCTCTAAATTTCCTTGTGTGTAATGTTTTTAAAGGTTTTTAGTGTGCGCAACAGTTTTATGAAAGAACAATATTTTCTCCAACATCTCCATCTGCTGGTTTAGAGAAAAAGTAGATTTTTATTTGCAGTTTCTTTAATATTTTTGTAACTTATTTTTTTCTGAAATATAAAGTTATTAAATAATTTGTAACGATATTGATAACTATTTGTTGAAGTCATTCATCAAAAGAATTAGAAGGGTGAGATTTTGAAAAGTAAATTCAATATTTAATACTTTCAATCCCCAAGTCCTACAGGATAAAATACTCATGGTTTTAACCCTTTAGACAAGTTTTATTTTTAACAAATTTGAGTACTTAGCCAAACAGTAAAATATACTAAAATTGTTTAGAATGAGAAAGTGCTTAGTATTTTCCAAAAATCTGCCATTGATTTTGTTAGGTAACTACGTACTATATGTGGTCTATATACATGTACCAATATCAAATCCATTATTTTCACAAAAAGTCAGGTATTTTTTAGTTATTGTAAGAAGGTGCTTGCATTTAAGAACTATTGGAATACCCTTACATAGTCATTAAAGTTCCTGAACAAGATCACAGCTGCCAATGCACACGAAATGCATCAAGGTCTACAAGGCTTCGACAATGTCTTAAAAGAGCATCGAGGGAAAAGCCTGAGAAAATGAGTTACCATGGGAAAAGTAGTCACTTAATTGCTGATAACTAGAAGGCATTCATTTAATATTTATTGAATGAATAAATGAATTCCTGAGGCCCATCACTGGTTTCAAATTTTTTTTTTCCGGTTTTAGCTTTTTTATTTTCTCCAAAGGAATCTTATGTTTGAAAAACCTTCCGAAAAAAAAGTGTCACTACTATCTCTAGCTGAGGAGAAAGGGAAGGAGGAAAGGAAAAGAGGAATAAGGGGTGAGAGTAAAGGACAAAAGGGAAAGACAGACAGAAATATAAAGAAATTGAAAATCTGTCCTTATTTCCTCAGGTACCCATGGAAACAAATGGGAACAAGCAATACTTTCACAATCCCACTGTGACTGTGAAATGAAAAGATGTGGGAGCTCGGTAAAAGCACACAGTCAATTTACTCAGGTCAGAATGGAATGAATTCACTTCTTTTGTAACCTTAACCCATTCTGTGGATTTCTCTGGGCCCTTCAATCAACGTCAACATCAAGATTTTCAAAGAAGTTTCTCAAAACAAAATTAAATTCAATTTTCTCTTTTGAAATTATATTAATAAGGTATAAAACTCAACTTTCTTAATATATAAATTTAATCCTGTGGGATTTTTATGGTTAAAAGAACAAGCCACTTTGTGATCACTGAATGATGATCCATGTTATTTAATACTGTAGTTGAAAAGCAGAATTCTTGAGATTTCCGGAGGGAATGAGAAAAAGATGTATTGGCCTTAGCTATCAACGTATTTAATGCTGTTTCTTCCACTTTATATACAAAACAATCATGGATTCCTCTGACTTAAAAGGCAAGAAATGAAAGGATAGAAGGAGAAGCACTGGAGAAAAACCTTGAGCAGGATTTAAATGATCAAGACTCATCTTGACAAATTTGACATTGGAGATTTCCATTCATTTATTGACTTTGTGGTTGCACTTTACATAAGCATCTCTCTCTCGCTCCCCTCTCTTCTTTCTCTTTCTCTGAAGAGTTAAACTAATTTTTCATTTTCTATTGGGCTTAGCACAAAAGAAGAAAGATAAAAATACTCTAAATTTTGAAATTCCTAAAGAGATAAAGACACTGAGCCAGAAAAAATGTTAAGTGATTTGTTCAGTCAATGAGTCAGTGTCAACTCCAGAAAATTCTATCCAAGGAGCCTCTCTTCTCTAACAAGGCTTCTGTAGTTCCTTGTAATAATCAGTGCCATTGCTCATAACGAGGGAGCTGCAAATGCTGTGATTCAGAATTGCCATGTTGGCATCTTTAAAATATGTTCAGTTCCTCAAAATAATTTGTTTTCCCTGGATAATAATCAATGGAGGGGTAATTTTAGGACCTGGAGATATGCACATATTTATTTAACCTTCGCTTTCAGTGAAAAACAAAAAATCGGTGCAAATAAAGATTTGATTATCCCAGCTTCCCAGAACTATGAATTAAATTGTGTGTTTTTTACAAAATGAAATCCATGTGTTTAGTAAATGAATTGTCCATTTCCTAAAAAATTCATGAATCTGTAGGTTTAATATGTGCATATATTCTGGATGTATGTCTTATTTCAGAATAACTTATATTTGAAAGAATTTGAAGGTATAGACTGAAGACCAAAATCTGACTTCACCTAACACAATCTATGATTTTGGCCTCAACACAGTAATTCAATATTTGATGGACTCAAGGAATATTCATTTTGTTCCGGGGACATATGTGTTATTTACAAAGTAAGGGCTTTTCATTATTTTCTCTAGTGAATGACCCTCAATCATTAACTGTTTTCAAGAATTATAGCTGCCAGTACTTTTCACGTCCCACTTAAAATCTGTGCCCTCTCTATAGACATAGTCTTTCTTTGGGATTTATTATTTATCAAAGCATTTTCACACTACAATGATACACAGATACTCAGCACAGTTACATGTAAAAATGGAAACTTCTTTATATCAAATGAATTTTCTAAATCTGCTAATAGGTCAAGTAAAAAACTTTCAAAATTTAATTTATGTAGGTTTTTTGTCTGTATTTATGTACTAACAATTTCCAAGAAATTTCCGAGATACTCTTTTACCGATATTTTTCACAGCTGCTAATCCACTTTAAGTTCTCTCTCTCTCTCTCTCTCCTCACCCCACCTTTCTTTTCTCACTTGGCATCAACATTTCAAGAAAATATTTAGAAGTGAAACCATCTTAAATCATAAACAATTGGATTCTGGGCATCAAATACGACCACGATAATGACCCGGTTCAATCAGTCGAAGAAAACTGTTTCATTTCTTCATTCAACTGAGTGACAGTAGTTGCAAAAGGAGTTGATGTTCCCGATTTTATAATCAAGCTAAATCATGTAATATTTTATTAAAGCCTAATATGGGGAAGTGGCATGGCAACCAGTTGTTTGTCTAACGTGGGAACGCTGCAGTTGCGCTTTTCCGTGGTAATTTTCCACTAGCTCCTTAACACTAAGTAGGAGGTGAGCCATCTGCAAATCTCCCCCAAATTGTTATCAGTGCAATAAAGACCGCGAACGTCAAGGCAGGAAAGGATCACCCCAGCCAGGCGGCAGGAAGTGATGGCAGCTGCCGGGCAGAAGGCAGCGGGCACAGTGGCGGCGGCGGCCCTATCCACGCCCGCGCGGGGGAGGGTGCGCCGGGACCAGGGCTCGCGAACCTTTCCATTGAACCTTTTAGATGCCAAATTGTTCCATTTCTAGCATTTTATCCGAAGCCTCCTCGGCGCTTCCTAGCAAGTCCCGGAGCACTGAGCGGAGTGGAAGGGCTAATATGGAGAACTGCAAAGACTAAAATGGCTGATCCCGGACTTCTCCAGATTTGCAAAGTCGGCCCGATCCAACCGCTTTAGAGTTGGCTGCCTTTGCTGGAGCCGGGCTCCCTGAGAACAAAGCGCGCCCGGCCGGCGCGCTGACCACGGAATCGCCCCCTTCCCTTCCGGCTGAGCCTGAGAAATTGACAGCGCTCCCCCTACCCCTCCCAGCCCCACCCCCAGCCTCCCCGCGGAATCCAGGCCTGCGTCAGCCTAGCTCCGCGCCCCTCGGGTGGGCGTTATGTAACAACACCCAGCCGAACTCCACAGCCGTTTCAACAACTTGTCCCACGGAAGAGAATAACGTGGGTCTCGCGGAGGCCGCCGGGCGAGCGCGAGCTGGGGCTGCACATCTAAACCTCAGGGCCGCAGGCGCGGGCTGCCTCGGCCCGGGAAGGCAGCGGGGCTCTGGCGGTCCCGGTGGGATCTGTCCAACAGCCTCAACAGCGCGCCCTGGGGAACAACGTGCTCTCTGTGGGCAGTGTGCCAACAGGCGCGCGTCGCCGGAGGAGGCGGCGGGGAGCGCTTCTCTTGGAGCACTCCAGATGAGCGAAAACCCCTAAACCCAAGGAAGCCCCCCACAGCTCCCTAATGCGCACACTCTTCAATCCTCAATTCCTTTCGCCCCCTTTTTGGCCCCCTCCAGCCAGTGGGGGTCCCCAAGATTACAGCCACCTTCTTTTTACGCCGTCACACGCACGCGCGTGTGCAGTCACTCACACCCACACACTGACACACAGAAACACACACACACCACCCCACAGTCACACTCCATAGCTTTGCGCGTGCAGCAGCCGAAATACATGAATATTCATGACTTACAAGCATTGGTGACTGCGAAGCTGTTGGCCACCTCCAAATTGTCGATGTGGGGTGTCAGTCTGAACTCCGAAGTGGAAAACTGAACCATCCCTACCCGAAATGCACTGTATTCTTGATCGGCGCCCCTAGGAAATAGCCCCCCTGCAAAGAACAAACACCAAGCAAGAGAACAGTGTCAGTGGCCGGGAGGGGACCGAGGGAAGCACGCTATTGCACAATACCCCAGGAGTCTCCGAGGCACGCTAACAGGCCGAATAGACACATCAACGGACTTGGGCAGCAGGGTTCCAACATCCGAAAGGTAGCTAAAGGGGCAAGACGATAGTCTGAGGGCGAGGTAGGTGGCCAGAAACGTTCGCCTTTTCTCATAATCACAGCTTTGCGTTCAGACCCCAAGAGAATCTGAACAAACTGGAAAAGGTTGTTAAGGTAGAATTAATAAAATTGGGGGATCATTGAGAAGAGCTTTTCTCCCATGGTGTCAAAGACATAGTCATTTCTCTTTGCTTCATCCTAAGAAAAATATGTATGGTCTAGGTAGTTTAAATCTGGAATGCAGTCAAGGTATGACATAAGTCTACATGACATGAATTAATTTGTCCACTGTGAACAAAGATTACCACAAAATTATGCACAATTCCAAAGCATAGCACAAAAGGTACCTACCTATCTGTATGCTGTTAGAAGAGACACCAAAAATCAGTCCCCACAGAACAGGAGAAAGGAGGACAGAAATATGCATAATCTTTTGCATTTCCAAGAAAAGTAGAGCATCCACAAAATACCCTTTTTTTTTCTTTTTTTCCTCCTCTTCCTTCTTTGGCCGTTCTCCTCAGCAAATTAGATCCTCTGCATTTTGAGACAGCAGTTTAGCACCAAGCTTCTAAAAACCTGAAGTGGAGGCAGAAGAATCCCTATTTCCCAGATCCTGCTGGTGGCTGCTGATGCCCTGCGCCCCGTGCCGGCTCCGAAGTCCGGAGGACTGGCTGAATGCAGTTCTCAGCGGAGCCGCCGCTGTGGTCCCAGTGTCTCGGAATATTCAGCACCCTCCCATGCACTCACACACACTCACCCTCTCTCGCGCGCTCTTCTCGCTCTCTCCACTCTCACTCGCGCGCGCGCGCACACACACACCATATACACGCACACATACATACACACACACGCACAGGCAAGTCACAGAGAGCGGCAGGCAGTCCCGGACGCGCGTGCGCGACTCGCGATCGGCGGCGGGCGCGCGCGGCCCCCCCTCCCCCGCGCGGCGCCCAGCACCCCGCACCGCCCGGCAGCGTCGCGTGCGCGGCTCTGAGAAAGCGCAGCTCCAAGTCAGTAGCCGCTGTCCCTCCTCAAGACCTCAGGTCTCCGCAGCTGAGGCGCCCACCGCGCGCTTCTGACTTTCAGCACCGAGGACAGCGCTTCGCTCCCAGTCGCGCGCTCCCTTTGTGCGGCTGCTGCAGCTGCTATGGAGATGCTCCAGCCTGGACCAAATGCAGCAAAGCTGATTTCCGGATGCTGCACAGGAGAAGCCGAATTGCTCATTGTTGTCGGCTGTGGAGAGTTCTCTAACCAGGCCCCCCTGTCTTACATTAAAAGTAATTTTGTTATCTTCCACGTCCGGAGAAAACCCATTTAGCAATATGAAAACGCTGCCATCCACCTCACCTGACCCAGCCGGAAAGCAAACAAGCAGATAAAATTACCCATCTAAGAATTCTTCCAAAATTGTGAACTTTAGCTTCACGTGATGTAGGATCCAGGGAAAACCCCAAATTCTATCTTTAAAAGCTGAAGTCTCAGTGAAGATCAAGAGTGAGTCTTTGAAATACTTTGCATAGAAATCCCACCGGACCGTGGTGCCCTCTTGCCTAGCTAGCGCGGGGGGCTCTCACGCCTTCACTGCGGCCTTCCTCCCACTGTAGAGGCAAATAGACTTGGCTTCTTAGAAGCCCTCTCTTTACTTGGATTGAAAGCAAGCGACTCCTTTTTAGACAAAGGCTCATAGGAGGAAATGATTAGAAAATAAAGGCTAGTCTAGAAAGGCTGAGGAGCTACAAATCTTTCCCAGGGACTTAGATACCCAGTTTTGATCCCGAGTTTTCAAAAATCACTGACTATGAAAGTTAATCTCCACCGTCGCGTTGAACCCTCGAACCACTGGCGGAGATAGGTTGGGGATTAAAAGTTTGTGAGAAGAGAGTTGCCGGGGAGGGTTGAAGACTGGGCTTTCCCTTATGGAATATATGTTCTTCCTATTACTTGTCAAGCCTGTCCCAGGAAACCTGCTCCCGCAGTTCCCTTGGCTGCCTCATAAATTCCTCACCAAGTTGCATATTTTTTGCAGTGTAAGCAAATAAAGGAAGATTCAGTGCAAGGGGCTGTTTCCAGCAGGAGGAAATTTGGCGCTCACGTTATCAAAGGGAGAAGAGCTAATATTCCAAAATGCCATTAGAATCCATCAGGCTGTCTTCTTGTGCAATTTCAACATTAATATCATGCCTGCACCTCCCATGTTGACTGTATTATCTTATTCTTGACTGTTAATCACACTGGGTCTCAATTTTTCCATTTTACAAATGAAAAGGATGAACAAAGTGAACTCTTAAGACTCTTAATTCTATTTTTCTGTGATTTCAACTACATGACCTTCCCCTATTTTTGATATTTCTAAATCAGAATATTAGAATAGCTATAATCTATGACTATGTTTATATACTATAGGTAAAAATATCTCCTAATTTTATCACTTAGAAATTATTTCAGTCTGTTAATAAATATTCCACATTATATGTAGCAGGTTCTCTGAATGAAAATGTATTTAGCCTTTTAAATATTAAATGATAAATATAGTAAAAATAAACTAAGTAAATTAAATTAGAACTAAGATAAATTAGAATTAAAATAAATTAATAAGATAAAATAAAAATAGGAGACATAAATCACATATAAATCCAAAATAGCAAAATAAAGATAATGAAAGAAATCATACATATTTAATAACTATTTATAATGTAAGGCACAAAAACGATTTAAAATTATTTCTTCTTTGAAATTTAAAAAATTCTAAAGAATGAAGAACAGAAGATTTTTTTAAACCTTAAAAAAAATTTAATGCCTTTTCAGTCATTTTTTTCTAGACTAAATTTTTTCTACAAAAAAACCTTCAATTTCATACAAAGTAACTTGGAGTGAAACAGAGAGAGAACAGGGGGAGGGTGGCTTGAATAAGTAATAAACAGTAATATTTAAAGCATGAGTTGAGGTAAATTAAATTTAAAGGATAAGAATGCTTCTAAATGATTTTTATCTTGTTTCAAAGTCAAAGTCATATTTAGCCTTGTAAATACTAAATGATAAATATAGTAAAAATATATGAACCCGAAATTCACTGAACTACATTCTATATTTTAAAAGGCTATAAAAATAAGAATCTGCTGAATCATAGAACATAGGAAGTAATATGTAAGAGCTCAAGACAAATATTATGGTATGATGGGCAATTATAATTCATATATAAGATGATAATAAAAGTTTGAGCAGGCATTCCTGTGAGTTAACTGCTATTCAATTTATCTTTCTTCACAAGGTAGTTAAGTGTATATACCTTCCACATACCTGAAAACTTATTTCTGGCAAAATCAGAATAATGATATTAGCTTTCATATATATCACTCATAAAACTTTTTCAGATTCATCGTAATGTTTAAATAGTTAATATATTTCAAGCATAGAATACTGTCAATATAGGTGTAATGAGTTAAATTGATTGAAATAAATGGTTGTACAAATAAATGGAAAAATACTGGAATTTACTTTTTGAAAGTCCAGAACTCTAGTTTTAATGCTTATAAACTTCCTGTTTTAAGACAATCTACATCAAATTGATCAGCAATAAAATCGATTTTGAAAATTCCAAAACTGCTAAGTGTATAATGGAATCTAATGGTGTGTTACAAGAAACAGAGTTTGTTATTTTCTGCCCTCTGCTGTTCAATTTTGGCAAATATCTAAAACTTAAGTATTTCTGCTGCAATAATAGTTAAGTTAGGTTAAAAAAAATAGAGAAAAAAATCTACCTCATCATTTCCTTGTCTGGTGAGTCCAGCAATTTTTAAAGTTTTAAAATTTTGAAATTACTGGCAGTGAAAACTTTTAGCTGACTTAATTATAAGAATTAAATTATAAAAGGCATTGCCATAGATCCTACTCACAGAGTTTTAACGAAGTGGAAATCACCATATCCCCGACTATTTATCCCCTGGAACTGTGAAAATGAAGGATATCTGAAAGACTTGTGCAACTCCTCATTAAGAAGAAATGAGAGTCCATGCTACATTCAGCAGAAAATGACTAAGATAGCAGTTCTCATGGAGGAAACCCAGGTTTCAAATATGAGGTCCTATTGGCTAACACAGAGGAAAAGAAAGAAGCAGAAGAGGAAACCTGAGGATTTTAATTAGCCATGGTTATAAATAGAAAATGATATTTATTCTAGGAAGGTTTCATTACTTTTACTAAGATAAAATGTAATATTAACATAGTTATTCAGATTGAGACAATAATGATTTTATATAACATTTTTTGTATAGTAAAATTTAAAATCACTAACTTAATAAGAACAACGTTATTACCTTAAAACAAATATCAAAAGCTAAGCTTTTATAATTTCGTTTTATAAATTTAAAATAACATAGAAAAATGGAAAAAATAATTGAGTTTTCATTTCATATTGTTTTGAAGCTTTGATTATATCAATTTTAATTAATTGTATAGCTAGCTATAAATAACAATTCTATAAAAAATATTTATTAGAACACAGTGTTTCAATTTATTATTTCATTCACCAAACATTTATTAAGGGACTACTATATCCCAAGCACTGTGCTTGATACAGTGAATAGAAAGATGAACACAGCAGACGATTTTCTCATGAAATTCCAGACATTAAGTAAGCAAATGATGAGGACCACGTGATAAGGCTAAAAGTGAATAAGAAAAATAGACTAATATTAAGGCAATATGATTAGGACCACGAGATAAAGCTAACAGTGAATAAGAAAAATAGACAACTATTAAGGCAATATGATGACAGCAATAAAAATTCTATGATGCCCACATGTCTTGGAGCTCAGGGGAAAAAAGGATCACCAAGAGCTAACACGGGTTTGCGGAATAGAGTCACATAAGCTGTTGCGTTAGCACCTGACATTGATTCTGATACTTAGGGAGAGGCCTCATGTGGAAGTTTTGAGAGTAGACAGATGCAATACTCATCAGTTTCATATGATAGTTATTATTTCTTGAAAAAGTTATTTAAAACAAAAAAAGTTTAAAGCAAAAATAAATGAAAAAAAGAAGACATACATAACTTTAAAATACTGTTTTGATTTAATATTCATAAATATATGACCACCTTTTACTCTTTTAAAGTAGGACAAAGGACATTGCCTAGAGTATGTATATACTAAATAGTTTCCCGTTTTAGTTTCATTAAAGTGGAATAAGAACATAAGAATATTTGTGAAGCAATCAGAATGCTAAATCCTTTTCAATTATTTAGGATTTTGTTTAAGTATTTTACAACAGCCTTGCTCACACATAACAAAATGAAATTTTGTCTTCTTGTAGTACTGATCCTTTCCAGAGCATTTGACATAGTTTTCAACAATTCTTCTTTCACATGTTATCGATTTACATAGTATTTTAACCAAATTACATAATTAAATATCATAATCAATTGCAAGGAAACATTTTTCTTTTAGCAAGTACACATAAGGCGTGATAACAGAAATTAGAAGGTCTGCCAGTCAAAAGTATTCAGCAGGTCCTGTTTGTATTTTTTATAAAATGTAAAAGGGAAAAGAAGAGGTAGAAAAGAAATTTTAAAATAGCATAGAACATAGCTGTGATAGTTTCTGCAGTTGTAGATATTGCAAGACTTAAGTTTTTAATCATGAGGAGAGATGCCAGTATGATAATGGAACAAGAAACCTTGAACTCTCTTTATCCCCTTAGACACACTGATTCAACAGCACACAGATCTGTTTCTTAGTCATAAATCAAAAAACTAGTTGAGAGGCTTCTGTGCTCCAGGCAAGCACGAACCAGTCACTTTGAAATTAGTAGAAAAATTTGAAACATCCTCTCACTGTAAGCTCTACTCCTCACACAGCACCATATGATCAGAAGGAAACCTCCAGTTCTCACCTTCTCCCCGAGGAAGGACAGAGTTAGACTGTATACTCATTGCTTCAATTGTTTGGATTCTACCCAAGGGACTGACTTCTGTCTTGAGTGCTGACAGGACTTGGCATATGCTAGAATCCTGGAAGCTACAGAGAATAAAGATGACAGTCTAAACTAGCACAGGCACTCAACACAGCTCTTCCTCTTAGGGCAGCACAGAGTAAATGGGTAAAACTTCAATTCTCAGATTCTCCCTTGGGAGGGAAAGAGTACCCCCTTGCTTTAGGGAGGGAACAAGGATCCAACATTCCACCTTCTCCAGGTACTACCCAAAAGAGTGTCTTCTGTCTCCCTGTACCAGAGCATAGAAAGGATCAGTCTAACCTAGATTCCTTGGGACTGCTAAGAACAAAGATAGCTGGTTAGGCTAACAAAATGGATTGAAAAGCACAGACTCTTTAGCCATACTGATTAGTAAATGTTTACTTCTATACGAGGCCAATCAGTGAGACTGAGAGAGCATATTGTTTTCTAGTGTGTAGATACCAACATCATCAAGAAAAAGAAAGAAAGAGACAAACATAATCCAAACAAAAGAATAAAATAAAATTTCAAAATGTAGGCTCCTCAAATGAAAATATATAAATTACATTGCAAAGCAAACAAAATTTCACAAATATCCTCAGTGACCCAGAGAACAACCAATGAACAAAGTGAGAATTTCAACAAACAGAAACTTTTTAAGGAGCCAAACAGAAGTCTTAGAACTGAAGAAATAACAAATTTTCCAGAAAAAATTGAATGAAAGAGTTGAACTGTAAACTAGGTCAAGCAGAAGAAACCTTGAAGACAGGATTTTTTAAGGTACTTCAGTCAGAGGAGCAAAAAGAAAAAGAATTAAACACACACATTGTAGTGGTCACACAGGGAGAAGAAAGAGAGAAAGGACCAGAAAGCTTTTTTTTGAGAGATTATAGCTGAAAATTTACCACATCTGGAAAAGAAAATAGAGACCTAGATCCACAGTGTCCAAAAAAATCTCAAATAAAAATGGACACAAAGAAATCCATAACAAGACATGTTATAATGAAATTGTCAAAAGTCAAAGACAAAGAGAGAATTTTGAAAGCAGCATGATAAAAGGAGCACATAGAAGGGAGCCTCCATGTGATATCAGTGGATTTATCAGAAGGAACCTTGAAGACAAGAAGAAAATTATAAATTCAAAGTGCTGAAAGAAAAGTTGAAAACAAATACTATAGGAGCAAAAGTAATCTTCAAAAATGAAAGATAAATCCTTTCTCTAACAAACAAAAACTAAGGGAGTTCATTACTATTTGACCTACCTTACAAGATCAAGTAAGGGAATTCTTCAACTTGAAACAGATGGACCCTAAACAGAAACATGATAGCATAAAAGATTATAGGGAAATATATAAATAAATATAGAATATTATGACACCATAATCATGGTGGGTAATCACTTTTTGTTTTAGTGTAAAAGCTCAAAAAATATATGTCAATGGATGCACAATATATATATAATCTATTAAGTCATCTTTTTGTTTGTTTGTTTGTTTTAAATTTTATTGTCTTTATTATTAAATCATAGCTGTGTACAATAGTGCAATCAAGGGGTACAATGTGCTGGTTTCATATACAATCGGAACTATTTTCATCAAACTGATTAACATAGCCTTCCTGGCATTTTCTCAGTTATTATATGAAGACTTTTGTATTCTGCATTTAGTAAGGTTCGCCTGTACCCTTCTAAGATGCACTGTAGGTGTGGCCCCATCAACTACCCTCCCTCTGCCCCAACTTCCCCCCTCCCCTCCCTACCCCTGCCCCTGTCCCCATATTCTTGTGTTATAGTTGGGTTATACCCTTCATACAACAGCTATAAATTAGCTTCATAGTAGGGCTGAGTACATTGGATACTTTTTCTTCCATTCTTGAGAAGAAGAATATGTTCCAGCTCCATCCATGTAAACATGAAAGAGGTAAAGTCTCCATCTTTCTTTAAGGCTGCATAATATTCCATGGTATACATGTACCACAATTTATTAATCCATTCGTGGATCGATGGGCACTTAGGTTTCTTC
>CAUYON010200650.1:0-12111 GCA_963573935.1 Arctocebus calabarensis | reverse complement strand
CTTTGAATGTCTGGGGCCATTTGAGGGATAAATTTGTCTTTTACCATAATCTGACCCTCTATGGAGTCAGGTGTCAATTGGGTGTGTTTTCTCATTGCCTCCCTAAGCCTCTCTCTCTCTCTCTTTTGTTATTATTAAATCGTAGCTGTGTACATTAGTGCAATCAAGGGGTACAATGTGCAGCTTTCATATACGATTTGAAATGTTTTCATCAGACTGTTTAACATAGCCTTCATGCATTTTCTTAGTTATTGTATGAAAACATTTGTGTACTGCATTTAGTAAGTTCCGCCTGTACCCTTCTAAGATGCACTGTAGGTGTGGCCCCACCAATTACCCTCCCTCAATCCCAACCTTCCCCCTTCTCTCCTTCCCATATTCTTGGAAACAGCCCTTTTTAAAGCCAGGGCAGTTTCTGCCCCTGGTAAATTGACTCCATCAGTAAGGCAGAAGGTGCAAATCAATACAGGGGAGGAAACAGAAATCTTTGAGCCGAGGCAGCGTCAAATGTTTGCAGGTTTGCAAATATCCTTGTGTCAGAATCCCTGTGCCCAGCCCTCATTATTTTAAGTTACCTTCCTTGGCAGCTGTACAATGTCTACAGGTCCCTGATGGTTACAGGGAAATGGTATCCCCATATCTGCACTGAGGAAGTATGGACCAGGCATTGCACCCAGAATCCCAGAATGCGATGGGAGGCCACACTTTCCTTCCTGAGGTTGTGTACCCATCAGGTCTGGATGGGCACACACCAATTTATTTACATAAAATTAGATAGTAAGGGCGACTGTTTTCTGTTGTCTCTGATGGCTTGAGCCCTAGTAGCCAAGAGCAATACTGAAAATGACTGACCATCTACAAGGGACATTCCAAGAGATGAGACAGCCGCCCGTACCTCACTGCCAGTGGAGGGTAAAAATAATTGACAATCAGGATCCAACCCTGGAGCAAGAGTCTCAGTGGGGCAGAGAAGGGAGGCCTCCCAGTGTCTACTTGACAGTCAGCACCTCAAAGCCTCTGTATTGTGACAAATGATAACAGTGGGGGAGTGAGGGACTGGCTACCAGGTTTTATTTGGAGGAAGTTGTCTGGGGGCTGTGAGTCCCCAGGGCATTATTTCTTCTTCTTAAGCCAAATAAGGGCATGTGTGCTACAGATCTGCTTGGAAATTTCTGAAATCTGGAGGGCATAGGGACGGGAACCAGACTCGCACCTGGAAACATCTGGAGCTGGGCTGGCTGAAGCAGCCTGTCAGGAGGCAGGGGAGGGTCAGGCAGGGAGGGAGGGGCATTTCCCCCACAGGCAAGGCAGCAACCCAAGATTTCTCAGAGCCAAGTGTGGACTCAGGGAAAGAAGCCAGTTACAACCTGCTTTGGGAAGGACTCTTTCCAAGAGAGTGTCCTCCTAGGGTACCAAGTGGCTGCCTTGATAGCTTTGCACACACCAAAGAACTGCGTCAGATACCCCAGCTAAGTATCTCTGAGGAGCCCCCCACAGGGGCCACACTTTGAGGGCCCACACAGCAGCTGGAGGCTTGTGGAGGGAGAATATGGGGCTAGACGTATAGGCTTTGACCCTAGCTGCTCTGGGCCAGGAGAGGGAGGAGCTGGTAGTTTGGAAATCACTTGGGGTTGCACTTTTTAATACCCAGCGAAAAAGACCATTTGCTTTGTAACCTACAAGGGTCTTCCTGAGATCATATGCAAGGCCCAGGCAGGCAGAGCCCCCTCCAGAGCAGGCTCAGGAGGGAGGAGCAAGCCTTCCTGGGTGCACTGCCCAGGTCGTCTAGCCTGCCCATGACCTCTGTCTCGGCTTAGTAAGGACAGCACAGAGGTTCTGGTGAGTGTATGTATCAATCTCAACCGCCTCAAAAACAGGACTAAGAGCTCCACAGGGCCACTTTTCTCTATGCCATTCCACTTGTCTCTGAGATGGATTTCTGTGGCAAGGTGAGTGATAACATACCTGCTGTGGGACTGTTTTCTAGATTAAAACCTCCTGATGGGCTGTCAGGTTCCAAGGCCTGAGAGTTGTCTTTAAAGGTAAAGCTCCAAGTACAAGTTTCTCCTGTGTGTTACACTGACAGTGAGCTACTCCACCAGTGCCTGAAGTGAGCCGTCTGGGGTGCTCACCCACTCTCTCTCTCTGTTCATCCTGCTTCCTCCTGTTTCCCTGGCTCCAGAGCATTCAGGGGGTCAGATCTGTTACTCGTTTCACTGTACCCCTCTTATTTAGGGTCCCTGTCTTTTACACTGGGCCCCTGATCTAAAAAGGCGTGGTTGCTTTTGGACATCTCTCGGTCAGTTTCTGTAGTCACTTTCCCAGAGACTCTAACCATCCATTCCTGTTTGAATTCTCTTTTGTTCTAAGCCAGGAAGACAATTCTTTGTCTTCTTGCTCGATCTGTGCACATAAAAGCAGGTTTTATGACCTAAATTTAGCAGAGAAAAAAATGCCAACAAAAACAACTACATAACGCTAAGTCCAGTAACAACTAAAGAGAGGCTAGAGTGTTCATCTCATGAAGAGGCCCAAGCACTTTATCTCCCTGTTTGTTTTGTCGCTGTAGCTAGTGTTTTTATAAATGCAATTCTAACAGTACTTCACTGAAGGCCAATGTACATTATAATAAAGTGGGCCTGCAGCTGGATGAATTTGCACATAGAGACATCCATTTGGCCATCAAGCTGACCAAGATAGAGAACATACCAAAAAAGGCCCTGTGGCTCCTTTGACCTCAATGCCTGACCCTCAGACATAACCATCATCTGACTTCTAGCATCGTTAGGTTAATTTTGCTGGTTACTAACCTTTGTATGAGTGGGAGCACACAGGGTATTCTCAGTGCTGTCTGCCTGACTTTGCAGATCCGCCAAAGTGCGTGTATCAGATTTTTTTTTTATTGCTGAGTATTACCATAATTTGCTTATCCATCCTTCTATTAATGGATATTTGGAGTGTTTCCAGTTTTTAACTATTATGAATAAAGCTGTTGTGAACGTTCTTAGACAAGTCTTTATCTGGAAGCGTGCTTCCATTTTTCTGGAGTAAATACCCACGAGTGGACTTGGATTGGTGTTTACTTAACTTCATCAGAAACAACCAAATAATTGCTCAAAATGGTTGCACTATTTTACATTCCCACCAGCAGGATGTCCAAGTCCCACTCACTCCAGATCCTCACCAACATTTAGAATTGTCAGTCTTCGTAAATGTATCCACCCTAATATTGTGTGGTTTCTCCTTGTTGTTTTAATGATATTGAACAATTTCTCATATGTTTATTGGCTATTCATATATCTTACTTCGTGCAGTTCCTATTCAAGTTGCTTGCCCATTTTTTTTTTTAAATTTGTAGTAGTTCTTTATACTGGGTAGCCATAAAGTTCGTGTGCAATAAAAAAAAGAAATAAAAATTGCACACAAACTTTATGGCCACCGATGGTCTTGAATATAAGTCCTTGGTCAGATATGTGTACTGCAAATACATGTATTTTCTGTCAGCTTATAGTTTACTCACCTTTTTAAGTTTTCTGTCTTTAAATAAGCAGACATTTTTAATTTTGATGAAGACGAATTTACCAAGGTCTTATTGTTTGTTCTTTTCTATCCCGAGAAATGTTTTACTACTTCAAAGTCGTGAAGATATTCTGCTGTATTTTTTTACAGAAGGTTGATACTTTTACCTTTCACATTTAGGTCTCTGGTCCATGTGGATCTCTGGTTAACTCTAGCCTATTTATTTAAAAGTCTTCTGTTCCCCCAGTGAACTGCATTAGTGCCTTCTCCAAAAATCCAATGACAGTAGGCGTGTGGGTCTATTTCTGGACTGTTTTCTATTTCATTGATCTCATTGTCTACCCTTATGCCAATACCAGTGTCTTAAATGCTGTTACTTTATGCTAAGCCTTAAAATCTGGTAGTGTGAGCCCTCCTACTTTGTTCTTTTTTAAGATAGTCTTAGCTATTTTGGGTCTTTTGCATTTCTATATAGATTTTGGAATCAGTTTGTCAATTTCTACCAAAAAACCTCTGCTAGGATTTTGGTTGAAATTGCATTGTCTGTACAGATAAATCTGGGGCTCAAAGCATATGCTAATTAGCTTGATTTAGCCATTCCACAATGTACAAATCTTTCAAAACAACATGTTGTATATGATAAACATATTCAATTTTTGTTTGTCAAGTTTGAAACATTGGAGGGATCACTGACAGCTGAATGTTGGCAACTTAAATTGTTCAAACTATGTCCTAACTTTCCACTAATTTAGATATTCTTTAAATTAATCTAGTCACGATTTATAGTTTTTACTTAAAGATTTTATACTCAATTACTGTTGTTCCTAGGTATTTTATGCTTTTTGATCCTATTTTGAAGGACACTATTTTTGGTAATACCTAGAAATATAATTAACTAGTATCCTCTGATGTTAATAAATTTGCTTATTTGTTCTAATTTGTTCTCATTGTTTGTGTGTACAGAATGGATTGTCTATGCACACATCCTTCCCATCTGTGAATAAAGATGGTTCTATTTCTTTCCATGCCTTGTACGGTGGAACCTCCATAGTTGACCACCTCCCTGCATTGACCCCCTCCTTAAGTTGACCTAATATTAATAGACTAGACATGCATCACGTGTACTCAGTGGACCTTTCGTATGTTGACCATCTCCATAGATGAACCACCTTACTGCAGTCCCTCGGGTGGTCATCTTACAAAGGTTCTCCTGTATTTGTTTTTCTTGCCTTATTGCTTGGTGAGGACTCCATTGCAAGGTTGGAAGGAAGTGGTGAGAGTGGGCATCTCTGTCTTCTTCCCTGCTCCAGGTTTCTTTGGTTGCAGAGATCAGGAACCTCCTCAGCTTTGCTCAAGTAGAAGAGGGGTATTATGCCAAGTGTAAAAGACGCGTCTGTCTTCACAGGAATGAAAAGGCCACCCTCACCAGAGCCCCTTTACCCTTTCTCCAGGATGTGGGGCCCACTCCTCCTGCTTCTCTCTGCAGACTTCTCCCTGGTCCCGCTTCTCTGCCTTCCAGCTTGCACGTGACTCAAATGGCAGCCATAGGCAGGCTCACCTTTCAGCCTGATTCTCCACAGCTAACAGGGACTGCCTTTTGTGTGTCTTAGAGAAAAAGCATTTCTAAAGGGAAAGCGTCTGGCTGCCTGTCTTCGGGTGTTGATGTCTGAGGCACTCAGCTATAACAGCAAGAGGTAGGATCAGGGGACCATTCCCACTTCCTCAGAGGGAGCTGTGCCAGGTGCCCCAAACACATCTGGTGTCCTTGGAGGCTGGTTCTCGCACACAAGACAATGCCAGAGAGTGCCGGGTGAGGCGAGAAGCAGAGGATGGAGAGAAGTACACGGGGTCTCCAGAGGCCTGGGGTTAGCTCAGGAACAGGCCTTCAGTTTTTAAGAAGCATGGATGGCGCCAACGTGGGCAGGTGATGTTCTTCTTAGTGGTCAGTGCCTGTCCCCAATAAAAAATAAGGGTTGTCCACAGTTGTGCTGAAAGTTCTCTTCTGTAAACAACAAAAGTGGGAAGGACGGCATTGCTGGGCTGTGCAGCAGGAGGGAAGGACCATCACTGTAGAACAGTGGTTCTCAACCTTCCTAAGCCTGCGGCCCTTTAATACAGTTCCTGTGGGTCCCGGTTGAGAACCACTGCTGTAGAAGGATGTTCTAGAACAGCGGTTCTGAACCCACAGGAACTGTATTAAAGGGCCGCAGCTTTAGGAAGGTTGAGAACCACTGTTCTAGAAAGAGGAGACAAGAAGGGAAGGCGGAGTTGTTTTGCACCTCTATGGACACGTTATCTCATTAGGCTCTCTGATCAAATCAAGGCTCACCAGAATTTAATCCTGGCCTGAGGACGACTGATGTCTTTCTAGGCAGACTATGAACCCCAAGGCTCTGCCTCCACACCCCGGGGTCCCCTGTTCCACTGGGGAATCTTGGCTATGAGAAGGAGGAGCTCATAGTTCAGCAGTTCTCAACCTGTGGGTCACGACCCCTTTTTAACAATGAAAATACATTGTGGCCTCAGGAAGGTTGAAAACCATTGTCCTAGTTAATCTGCCCAGTGTCCCCTCACCTGCAATCTATTACTGAATGGGTCCCTTAGGGACCCTCTCAAGTCAAGTTATTATAAATTCAATCTTTATTTGTATAAGTGCATTGTCATAAGTCAGGGTTCTAGTCCCAGAAATCATTGCATAGCACAAAAGCACCAAACTGATAAATACATACATAAAAAAGAATAAAACTTTAATGTGCTTTTCTAAATTGGTATTTACCAAATCAAATTAAGCTGCATCATCAAATTTCACCTGATGCTTGTTTATTTGCAGTCTTTCTGCAAACAAACAAGCATCCTTTTTTTTAAACATAGTCCACTGACCTTCGCCTTTTCCTGGTGATGCCCTGAGGGACTTACAGGAGTTCATTACTCCAAGAATGGTCAGCCTGCCTTAAATACTGGCGTCACCCCCAGGGTTGATGCCGGGGCGCTGGGGGCAGCCACGGTCAGAACTAGCAGCTCTGTGGAAGCTGGTTGGGGCCATAATTTCCCAGTTACTAAATATTGTGCATATATCCCTGGATCCATCTCAGAAATGACCTTTGCCATGAGCTCCCTCAACGCCACCAAAGACTCATGCATGGCACCTTTGAATGACCATGCTGGGCAAAGACCAGTCGGAATATTGGCCATTTCTGTGGAAATGTACCCGTACAGGGGGCAGCTTGTGGGATATTCCTCATACTAGTTTGGGTTGTTACTGTGAGAATCTTAACAGTAAGACAGTTTGTAAACTCAAGGGACAAACATTGAGTCACTGCGAGTTGGGGGCTGTGTCTTTTATTCAAGAAAGTTGCTTCCGGATTTTGTCATGAGTCAGTTATTTGGGGCAATATGGGAGCTGAAGAAATGCAGCCTGGCTCCAATCAAGCCCGTAATTTATGGGAATCACAGGAGCGAGAGGAACGGCTTGGACAACACCAAGCCGAGGCAATCAGCAAATCCAAGCAGGATGAATGCCCCAATTTCTCAACTGCAAGGAGCAAACAAGAAAAGAGAGCACACGATTAAGAGTCGAAGGAAATAACCACTGAAAAGGAAGGGGGTAACCCAGGGGCACCATCCAGGACAAGTCTGCAGCGAGGTTTCTTCTGCCAACACTGGTCCTGCAGGCCGCTGCCTCTGGAGATCTTCTGCTGATGAAGAGCATAAGCCTGGAAGAAAATGATGTGCTATTTATTTACTGAGAGGCACGTGGAACAATTTTATGGCCTTGAGATGGACAGAATGACAAAAATTAAAGTCAACACAGAGGAGAAAATTGAGGAAATGCAGAGTCAGGGGGCTACAAGTGACAGGACAGCCGGACACGTCTACCCCGGAGGTGGCGCACACGCCTCGCCGTGGAGGGCGACAGGCATCATCTCCTAGCGCTGCCAGGGCCAGTGTGGAAGGAACATTCTGTCACCTACAGAATCAGCCATTACACTCCTGACACGAGGTGCGAGGATGTTGACTCCGCCATCCAGAAAGCTTTCCAAGTATGGAGCAGAGCGACCTCCCTGAAATTCAGAAAGGTAAACACAGGAAAGACTGACAGGATACTGTTTGCACATGGAACACATGGAGACCACAGGGTTTTGATGGCAGACAGGGAGTCACAGCCCACACTTTCCGACCTGGATCTGGTATTGGAGGAGACACATGTTGTGACAAGGCCGAGATCTGGACTAAAAACTCCAGGGGAACACACTTGTTCTTTCGTGCTGTTCATGACCTTGGCCATTCCTTAGGTCTCAGCCATTCCAACGAACGAACGAAAGACCTAACGTTCCCCACCTGTGATTATACTGACCTCACATGTTTCACCTCTCTGCTGATGACATGTGTGTCTTTCATTTCCTGTAGGGAGGACTGACAGTCCAAAATCAGTTGTCTGTGACCCCAATTTGAGTTTTGATGCTGTCACTATAGTGAGAGATAAAACCATTTTAAGTAGATTCTTCAGGTAGGAGGCTCCTGAGAGACCAGAGACAGGTGATAGCTTGATTTCTCCCTCATGGCCAACCTGGCCATCTGGTATTCAAGCCGCTTATGAAATTGAAGCTAGAAATTAAGGTTTTCTTTTTAAAGATGACAAGTACCGGCTAATTAGCAATTTAAGATCACAGCCAAATTATCCCAAGAGCATCCATTCTCTGGATTTCCCTGACTCTGTGAAAACACCAATGCAGTTGTTTTTAAGCCACTTTTTCATAAGACCTACTTCTTTACAGATATTAGAGGTCTGATGAGACAGTGCATGGAGTCTGGTTATCCCAAACTGATTACCAAGTACTTCCTAGGAACAAGGCCTAAGATTGATACAGTCATCTGTTCTAAAAACAGATGTGACTGTTTCTTCTAAGGATCTAACCAATTTGCATATGATGCCTCCACATAGCATTACGTCATCAAAAAGGTGAAAATCAGTAGCTGGTCTAGTTGCTTGGAATGGTGTAATTCATGGTGTTTGTCAGTTCACTTCAGCTTAATAAGTGATTATTACCTACTTTCTACATGTTCATTATACCACTTCATAGTGCTATGTGTCATGAAATAAGAAAAATTTACAGGCCATACCAAATGATTATATTTTTAAAATGTCTTTTTAGCCCAGTGCGATGTCACACACCTGTAATCCTAGCACTTTGGGACGCCAAGCTGGGACGATAGGCACCTGCCACAACACCGGCTATCTTTAGAGATGAGGTCTCGCTCTGGCTCAGGCTGGTCTCCAACTCCTGAGCTCAAGCAATCCAACCACCTTAGGAGTTCAAGACTAGCCTGAGTCAGAGCAAGACCTCATCTCTAAAAATAGCTGGGCATTGTGGCAGTCGCCTATAGTCTCAGGTACTCAGGAGGCCGAGGCAAGACAGTCACTTGAGCCCAAGAGTTTGAGATTGCTGTGAGGTATGGCACCATGGCACTCTACCAAGGGGGCAAAATAAGACTCTGTTTCAAAAAAATAAAAGAAAGGTCTTCTTATTTTGAAAATTCTCATTACTAATTTTGCTTGACTCTAATATTAAGTTTGAAAACAGGTACCTTCAAAGGCCAAGAGAATACTTTTTGAAAAATGTTTTGCACATTGGTTCCTAATGTCCCTGGACTGAGAAATTATAATTACTTCTTCCGGCTTAACTAAAATTAAGTCTATATATTTTTGCTCAAATAAAAACTTTGAAAGAAAGCAAGAAATATCAACCAATTGCAATAGATAGACCTTATCTGAATCCTTTTTTGAAAAAAGATACCATGGCCGGGGAAGTTTAAAAGACAATCAGGGCGGTTTGGACACTGATCTGATATTTAATGGTGTTAAATTACCATTAATTTCTTTAGGCATGAGAATGGTATCATAGTTATATTTTTAACTATATGTAATTCTCCCTATCTTTTGGAGACATATTCTGAAATGTTATGGATGAAGTGATAAGATGTCTGGGATTTCCTTCCAAGGAGTCCAAGGCCTAGGAAGGAGTGGGTGGGAGGAAGCTGGGCTGAGCTGACAACTGTGGGAGCTGGGTGATGTGTGTTTGGGAAGTTCATTATACTTTTCTCCTTCGGTTGTGTTTGAAATTTTCCATAATAGAAACTTTCATTTTATTTTATTTTTTTAAGAAATAAAAAAGCAGGAGCTTAAGTATAGACATCTTTCAGCCCTGGTTCACGTTCCTTTTCCAGGCTGGTGGCACAGTTGGCTCTTACCATGAGCATGGTGGCCTAGGTGGCAATGACTATATGCCCTTCAAAGGCAGACACGCCAAGTTTTGTTCCCTCTGAGCATTTAGCACATGTCTGAGAAGCAGCTGAAGATGCCCAGGACTGTGCAGACTAAGGCTCTTGCAAAGCCAGCTCACCGTCACCAGGATAGGTGCGTGCTACCCGCAGCTCCGGCGGGGTACAGACGCAGAGGGGTTTGTCTTCCTCACTGCTTTTGAAGCTAAACTATTTCCCCACCTCCCCTAATAAAGCAGGAGACTAAGTGCCCTCAGCAATCAAGATACAAACTGAGCATTGTAAATAATCTCCTCTCCAGGCTTCCTGGGACCCAGCATTGCCCGCCCAGTTCTGTGGACCATGACGTTCAAAGTTCCTCAGGCCACTTGGACAAAGGGACGGAAGAGAGGTTTAGATTTTCTATCTGTAAAATTGTTTCTATTTTCACACTGTCTCAGAACAAATATAACTGTGACTTCTGTTTCACAGTTTACATAGCTAATTTCATACACTTCTGACAGCTCTGTGCTATTTTCAGCAGTTCTAAATGTTTTTCCCCTTTGGGAAGGTGAGGGGGCACGTCACCTTGCCGGTTGAGCTCTTGGATGTGGCACTGGAGGTACGGTCTGGCCCTCTCCCCTGCTGGGGGCCCACAGCCAGGAGTTACCCAACAGGTGCAGGAGTGTGCCAGAAACTCAGATCCGATGGTGTCAGAGTCTGGGATGTGCTGACTCTAACGTTTAAAACAGTAACACCACCAGCGCCGCCAGGGTCGCGGGGCCTGGTTTGGAGCATGGACTGGCTAAACCCACAATAGCATCTTTACCGCTTTAAACTCTTGACATCGTCTCACTTGCTAAATTGCCCTTTTAGCGTTATTTCCCTTATTTTGGTTTTCTCGCTTATTTTACTCTTCACTCCTTTAATTTTCAAGCATCCTTCCATTGCTCCTTTACCTCCCTTCCTCCTTCCTATTTCAGTCGCCTTTTAAATATTCTTCTTCATATTTAAGAAGTGGCTCAAGCAGCTAAGGCGCCAGCCACGTACACCCAAGCTGGAGGGTTCGAATCCAGCCCAGGTCGCCAAACAATGATGGCTGCAACCAAAAAATAGCCGGGCCGGGGCGGGGCCTGTGGCTCAAATGAGTAGGATGCTGGCCATATACCAGAGGTGGCGGGTTCAAACCCGGCCCTGGCCAAAAACTGCAAAAAAATAAATAAATAAATAGTCAGGCGTTGTGGCCAACGTCTGTAGTCCCAGTTACTTGGGAGGTGGAGGCAGGAGACTCACTTGAGCCCAGGAATTGGAGGTTGCGTGAGCTGTGATGCCACAGCACTCTATCAGGGTGACAGCTTGAGGCTCTGTCTCAATAAATAAATAAATATTCTTCGTCTGTGTTTTAGGTTTGTAATAACCAGCACTATTAAAAACCAGCTCTTTGGCCAGGGGTGGTGGCTGACACCTGTAATCCTAGCACTCTGGGAGGCTGAGGCAGGTGGATCGCCTGAGCTCATGGGTTCGTGACCAGTTTGAGCAATAGTGAGACCCCATCTCTAAAAATAACCAGGTGTTATGACAGGCACTTGTAGTCCCAGCTATTTAGGAGGCTGAGTCAAGAGAAGAGCTTGAGCCCAATTCTGTGAGGTTGCTGTGAGCTATGAAGCCACAGCACTCTACCAAGGGTGACAAAGTGAAACTCTGTCTTAAAAAAAAAAAAAAAAAACCTAGGGAGGCACCTGTAGCTCAGTGAGTACAGTGAGGGTGCCGGCCCCATATACCGAGGTTGGCAGGTTCAAACCCAGCCCTGGACAAATTGCAACAAAAAAATAGCAGGGCATTGTGGCAGGCGCCTATATTCCTTGCTATTCGGGAGGCTGAGGCAAGAGACTCACCTAAGCCCAAGAGCTGGAGGTTGCTGTGAGCTGTGATGCCACAGCACTCTACCAAGTGTGACAAAGTGAGACTCTGTCTCTAAAAGAAAAAAAGAGTAGGGCACTGGTCCCATGTATTGAGGGTGGTGGGTTCAAACCTGGCCCCGGCCAAAGTGCAACAAAGAAATAGCTGGGCGGCTCGGCGCCTGTGGCTCAACGGGCTAAGGTACCAGCCATGTACACTTGAACTGGCGGGGTCGAATCCAGCCCAGGCCCGCCAAACAACAACGACGGCTGCAACCAATAGATGGCGGGGTGTTGAGGCGGACGCCTGTGGTCCCAGCTACTTGGGAGGCGGAGGCAAGAGACTCGCTTAAGCCCAGGAATTGGAGGTTGCTGTGAGCTGTGATGCCAGAGCACTCTATCCAGGGTGACAGCTTGAGGCTCTGTCTCAAAAAAA
>CAUYON010200645.1:0-11348 GCA_963573935.1 Arctocebus calabarensis | reverse complement strand
ACATCCCTATGAAGGCTCGGCGCCTGTGGCTCAACGGGCTGAGGCACCAGCCACGTACACCTGAGCTGGCGGGTTCGAATCCAGCCCGGGCCTGCCAAACAACAATGATGGCTGCAACCAAAAAATGGCCGGGCATTGTGGGCGGGCACCTGTAGTCCCAGCTACTTGGGAGGTGGAGGCAAGAGACTCGCTTGAGCCCAGGAATTGGAGGTTGCTGTGAGCTGTGATGCCACAGTACTCTATCCAAGGTGACAGCTTGAGGCTCTGTCTCAAAAAAAAAAACAAAACCCTATGAAATAACTTATTTTGTGATCTCTATTTGTGCAGATGAGGAAACCCAGGCCTGAGACTAAATCGCTTGCTAGGGTTCCAAACCAGATGGTGTGACTCCATGCATGGATCATAAACCATGCCCTCAATCTTCCAAATTGCCCAATACTGGAACAAGATGTGGTAAGGGCTGGACCAGAGCATGGACTCCTGAGTACCAACCAGCCTAGTTCTCTGAAGTTAGACATAGGCTCTCTGTTGGAATGCATTGTTCCTTAAAAGCATGCTGGCTTTAAGCCCAAATAGTGAAATCACGCCCTGAGGTTCTGGGAACTTCAGACTGGAGAAGAAGGAAGCTCTTGCTCTGGTGTTCAAGTTGGAGCAGGTGTGTTTGGGGACTGTCCCTCTGCTTCCTCTTCTGGTTGGAAGGGAGAGATCTCCCTGGGCGGGCAGGGTGGGGCAGCCCTTATGAGTGTAGGGTGGGAGGAGGGCAGAAGGCAGGCATGTCCAATAAAACAGGCCTAAATCTTCCAGCCTTCTTGCCTTCATCCAGGCAGTACTCTCATCTCCTGCCTGTCAAATAGCAGGACATGGTGATGAGAGTTCAAGGTTAGTGTCAGGAGGCCTGAGTTCTGGTTCCGGCTTAGGTACTCACTCCATGTGCACCCTTGACAGTCAATTTCCGTATCTGTACAATGTGTGTGATGGTAGTGGCAGAGGACCAAAATTCTCCAGCTTTTTCAGTTAACACATTATTTATTAAGCAACTGCTATGTGCCAGGAACTAGAAATCCAGTAAGTGCAAAAGCAGATTTAGGTCTTCCTTTCATGGATCTTAGAATCTAGTAAACAGATACAAAGATCAAATCTTCATGGAAAGAAATGTAAAAGGACGCTTGCTACCATGTTTTTATTATTATTATTATTATTTTTGTAGAGACAGAGTCTCAATTTATCACCCTCAGTAGAGTGCCGGAGTCACACAGCTCACAGCAACCTCCAGCTCCTGCGCTTATGCGATTCTCTTGCCTCAGCCTCCTGAGTAGCTGGAACTACAGGACCCGCCACAACACCCAGCTGTTTTTTTGTTCTAGTTCAGCTGGGTTGGATCCGGTGCCCTACTCACTGAGACACACGTGCTGCCCACCATTTTTTTTTGAGACATAGTCTTACTTGTCACCCTTAGTAAAGTGCCACGGCATCATAGCTCACAGCAACCTCAAACTCTTGGGCCCAAGTGATCCTCTTGCATCAGCCTCCCAAATAGCTGGGACTACAGGTGCCCCACAACTCCTGGCTATTTTTAGAGGCAGGGTCTTGTTCTTGCTCTGGCTAGTCTCAAACTCCTGAGCTCAGGCAATCCACTCGCCTCCACATCCTAGTGTTACCAGTTTCTAAAGGAAAGGCCTGAAGACCTAAGGAAGCCCATGATGGTGGGGGTGGGAAGAGAGAGAGAACGGATTGCTGGTCTGAGAGATAATCCGGAAGGATGCTCTGAAGATGTGATTACTAGGTGAATCACTGCTGGGTGTAGAAGTTCCCTGTGAAAAGGTTCATCTCAGGAGCTGGTGGGAGCCCAGCCACTAAAAGTCACTGTGGGAATCCTAGCACTCTGAGAGGCCTGGGCCGGAGGCTTCCTTAAGTTCAAGAGTTGGAGACCAACCTGAGCAAGAGTGAGACCCTATCTCTCCTAAAAATTGAAAAACTAGTCAGGGGTTGTGGCAGGTGCCTGTAGTCCCAGCTACTCAGGAGGCTAAGGCAGGAGGATAGTTCGAACTCAGGACTTTGAGGTTGTTGTGAGTTAGGCTTACTTCAGGGCACTATAGCCTGGGGCAACTGAGTTAGACTGTTTCTCAAAACAAACAAACAAACAAAAACTGAAGTCACTGAAGTTTGGGGGGGTGGCACTGGGGGCGATAAAAAGGAAATGGTCAGGTTTAACAGAATATAGGCCAACGCATCCTTCAAAGAAAAGATAAAAAATGCCACCTTCTCCAAGGAGCCTTCTCAATTTCTCAACCTTTGATCGGTAGTAATTTCTCCCTCCCTCCCTAGCTTTGTAACGTAGGTAGAAGAAACTCAAGCCTCTGGGGAGTGCCCTTTCTCTTCCTGCGACTGTAGTGCCCCGTGGCTTCAGACAAGGTCCTAAGCTTCCTCGAGCCTCAGTTTCCCCAGCTGTGCAGAAGCAGGTTGTCTCTCAGGGCCCGCCCAGCGCTAACGCAACGTGATTCGCTCCGGCAGGAGCTGGGGGCTGCCCGCATTGTTGCGCAGGCAGCCGGCTTGCCGGCTGGGACGCTGCCACCCGGCTGCGGGCGCTTTCCTTCAGGCTGAGGGCTGCGAGAGCTGGTGGCTACGCCAGACGCTGCGCAGGAAAGTGGGAGCGCGACCCCGGCCCGCGCGGGCGCCGCGCGGCCCCGCCCCCGCAGCCAGCGGCCCTGCGGCAGCCCCGGGCTCGAGCTCCGCCCTCTGCCTCCCGCCGGCCTCGCTCCCGCCTCCCCCCTCCCTCGCTCGCTCTCTGGCTCCCTCCCCCCGGGCCGGCTCGGCGCTGACTCCGCCGCACGCTGCAGCCGCGGCTGGAAGATGGCGGGGACCGACTGCGGCGCGCTGCTGGACGAAGAGCTCTCCTCCTTTTTCCTCAACTATCTCGCTGACACGCAGGTACCGCCAGCCGGGGCGGCGGGCCCGGGGCCAGGGGTGCCGAGCTGCGGAGGCTGCAGCCGCAGCCGCGATGGCCGGGAGGCACCGGTGGGAGCACTGGGGGATCTGGGGGCTCCAGGCTGCAGAGTCCCCTTCACGCGCGCTGCGATGCGCTCCGTTTCGGGGACTGAAAGCAGGAGGTTCGCCGGCGCGTGCGGTAGCGCTGGGGGCGCTACGGCCTCTGGGGAGGGTCTCTCCTTCGTTGCTTGGAGCCCGCCCCCCGCGGGCAGAGCTGGTGGTACCACGCTTCCTTTGGTAGATGGAGTTGCGCCAAGATGTGGGGGACCCTCGGGTTGGCGCTGGCTGTTGGAGGCGCGCCCTCCGCGCCGGGCACTTGCTGCCGTACTTTCACGTGGACTTGTGGCCCCGGCACGGGCGCATGTCTCTGTCCCCGGAGTCCCCTAGTCCTCAAGCCTCTGGTGCCCCGAGTGCTGTTACTGGCCCTCTGCGGCTCCCCACTGGTCCCCGCAGCGTGGAGTTTCCTGCCAGTTGCGGGTTAAGGGCTTGGGGGTCTGCGGGGCACGTGGACATACAGGCAGAGATAGCGTCTTCCTGGTTTTGCTTTGCCGAGGAGCCCCCTGGGGGAAAAGC
This sequence comes from Arctocebus calabarensis, assembly GCA_963573935.1. Taxonomy (NCBI): domain Eukaryota; kingdom Metazoa; phylum Chordata; class Mammalia; order Primates; family Lorisidae; genus Arctocebus; species Arctocebus calabarensis. The sequence goes on along the minus strand of CAUYON010200645.1, from coordinate 7,790 downwards.
CGGGCAGGATGGGGGCGGAAGGACTGTCTGGGGGCTCCTGGGTCCCCCTGCGGCGCGCGGCCCCGGCGCGCGCTCCACGATGCAGGGGGAAGGGAGAGTGAGGCGGCGTCCCGGGCTCAGACTGAGCCTGGGAGCCCCAGTGGCGACACGCGCGTGACAGGAGAGGGTGCTGTGGTGTGCCGGGGGCGGGAGGGGGGCGAGGAAGCTGGTGGCTTGGAGATCGGGAGAGGGGAGCGACTGGGACCAACTGCTACAGAAAATATCTGCACAAGGCGTGCGCGACCCCCACCCTTTTCCCCCTTTTCCCCCAACCTATGCCTGTTGCAAGCGTAAAGTTTGGCTCCAGAGTTAGGGCTTTTTCTCCCGGAGCCTGGCTGCGGGTCATCGGGAGGCTGGGGATGCGGCGGAACCTTGGAGGAGACCCCGGATGCTGGGACACGCCTGGGCGCGGAGAGGTGCAGCCGGGCGGAACCCGGCGCAGCTCTAGCGGGCTGGTTTGGTACCTGAAGTGGGAGCGCTGATGCCGGCCCGTTTTGCATAACACTGGAAAGAAGGGGAAGGCGGGGGGGGGGGGGCGGGAGGTGGGAGGAGAGAGAGGGAAACTTTGCTTCTTGTTATAATCTGCCAGTCTTTGGGCGGCAGCAGCTGTCATGGGACCGGGTGGGCGGGGAGAGGCTTGCAAGCTGACTCTGGCGGTGAAACGCGACTTGGAGGGGACGCAGCTACCGAGACATTCATCTCCGGGCGGACTACGGGTGGCGACTTCAGGCTGGCGGCTGGGACGGCGTGGCGTGGCGGGTGTCGCCGAAAGGAAGCCTGTCACCCACGGGGGAAGGCCGGACCTTCCACGGTCAGGGAGCCGCGGGGCGCGTGGTCCGTGGCAGGCGCGCTCGGGTGGGTTCGCGGTAGAGACCGAAGGGGCTGGTGGTTTGTGATTGCGCTTCTCGAGGTCTGGGGGGGAGTGTGATGAGCCGGTTGTGCGCGCGGGTGTGTGTATGTGTGTGCACACGCCGCGCGCGCCAGGCGCGTACCTTTACCTCTGACGAAACTGCGGTGGAGCTCCCGCCGCTGTCGCCCGGCTCCGTCACACGCCTGGCGCCGGTGTCTGCGCCGAAGGCAGGACCCAGCCTCAGTATCCCCAGAGTCTGCAGCCCGGGGCTAGAGGGACTGGGTTGAATACGTAGAGGAGGTGCTCAGAGTTGCTCCCAGGACGATACTGTCTCTTGCTACTGTCCAGATTAATTGTCTAGGAACACTTTCAAATCTCTAGACTAAAACTCCGATGAGGGAGGCCTGAAAGAGCTGGAGAGCCTGGATTACAGGCAGGCGTACAGCTGGGCCCTGCCAAGCAGAAGCTCTGGGCATGGCAAAAATTGTCATTTGGACCTTCGCCCTGAGTTTTAACTCCATCTTGGTGCTTGACTCAACAGTAATTATTTGCCCTTTTAGTCTAGCCAGCGGGAATGTTTTACCCAAGTAAACTAGAAAATTGGGTAGTTAGACGTCAGCAGGATCAGGGCAATGAAAGTTAATCTGGGACATTTGCTTTTTTTTATGTAACCACGTGACAGGCAGAGGATCTTCTCGTGATCTTTGCCGGTCCAACTTGGGAAATGTAATTGATAGGATGAGCTTTGCAGCCACCCGTAGAAGGCTCATGGAACCCAGCCAGAGGACGACCTGGGCGGGCCATTGTGCGCCGCCTCATTTTACAGTTGGGGAAAGGGAAGTGAGGGGTGAGCTTGTCCGGGACCACGCAGCCAGCGGGTGACAGAGCCACCCAGGGCTCCTGACTCCAGGTCCTGTGTGTTACCTTGAAATAGCACTGGACTTGGAGTCAGAAGGCCTGAGTGGAGTCACCTTCCCCACTCTCTGGCTGGGTGACCCCGGAGCAAGCCGTTTCAACTCTCACAGCTGCCTTTCCTCCATCTGTCAAATGGGGCTGGTGGGACCGGGAGGAGAATCCAATGGCCTGGTGGACCAGGGTGAGCAGTGTTTGCATGTGAGATGTCTGGCTGGTCCCGTAATCCCTCCCCTCCTTCAGTTCTCCCTTTGTGAGCTTTGGGGGAAAGTGGATAAAATGGTAATTCACTGTCTTTGTTCAAAAGATTTGTGTTGTCTTCATTGGCTAATCCAGGGTTAGATTAGAGAGAGAATTTCTGTTTAGGAGACTTAACTTTTACCCATTGGGGCTGAAGTACAGAAATTTAGCAGAACCAGCATTGTGAAAATTACTTGGAAAGGTTTGAGTCATGAATCCCAAAGGAGACTGGGTTTTACCCTTGCTCAGGCTGTGCCTGGCACTAGTGCCCTTGCCCATCCATCCTGCATGGCCTTCTCTAGTAGGCAACCCCTCGGCTTGCCCTGCTTTCTCTGCTCTGATTTTCTTTGTGTTGTTCAACCAAGCACTTTATGTGTGAATCCAGTGTCCAGTAAGATTCTAGAGTTGTGCCTTTTATCTCTTTGTGCTCACATGGTACCTGTCAGCATACTGAGCTGTGTTCCTTTGCTCTGCTCTTGGCTAGGCGCTTGGAGGGTACAGCTGGGGCCTGCCAAGCAGAAGCTCCCAGACTGGCAGGGGAGACAGCTGGGCAGCAAGTGTGGGGAAAGTGGAATGCAGAGGGCTGCAGCTGTGAGCAAAACTGAGGCTCCAAAGGCCACACAAGTAAGCCCACACTAAATATGGGCCTTTCAAAGTTGCTAGGGGCATCAGTCATAGATGCCTAAAATGTCATAGTTGGCAGGGACTTTAGAAATCACCTGTTCCAACCCCTTATCACTTAAAAATATTTAATTATAGAATTGTTAGAAAATACTGCCAAACATAAAGAGAAAAATTAGAAGTATGTAATATGACCCAAAGATAACCGCTATTAATTTATTTCCAGACTTTTTTCTTTCCTGTTCATATGGATCACATCTTTTTTTACAAAAAACGGAGTTATTCTGAATGTATTAATTTAGAACTTGGAATCACAGTGTCTTTTGACTTGAATTTTCTCCTCCAAACCAAGATGCTATGAATATCTTTTCATATCAGTAAATATTCTGCTTAATATCTTAATGGTTATATAATATTTCATTGAGAGTTGAACCAAAATGTGTTTAATAAATCCTTTATTGTTATACATGTTAAGTTGTTTACAGGTTTTTTTTTTTTTGGTATTGTTAAACAATGCTTAAATGGATATCTTTGTGCATATGTCTTTTTTCTTTCCTTTAAATTCCTAGAAGTGAAATTACTCCATCAAATATACTGTGCAAGCATTTGGTAAACCCATTCCTGGATTGCCATCTTAGAAAGATTGTACTGATTTATATAACGTCATTGTGTGTGAATGCTTGGTTCCCCAAATCCAGATCATTCTTGGTATTTTCATTTTTACCAGTATGTTCATCAATAAATTCCTTTACCTCTAAAGTTTAATGTGCATTTCTTTCATTCCTTGTGACACTGAACTTTTCCCCATATGATCATGGGTCTTTTGTGGTTCTGTTCTGTGAAATACCGTGTTTGTGAGCTTGGCCCATTTTGCAATCCCCTCATTGTTCTAAAGCTGGAACTGAGCATTCAGAAGGGGCTCCTGCCACATGTAAAATTGGGAAAATGGCTTGAAGTCTTAATATTCACTAAGACTGGTCTGGAATATCATTACCTCCACAGCCCTTAAAGCCAAGGTCAACTTCTTTTCCAAGTCAAAGTTCTAACCATGTAGAACTGTGCAGGTTGAAGTGTAGGCAGTGCTGGGTGCACTTGTCTACCTTTTATCTCTGAGACCAAGGGGAGTTAACTTCTTCACCTGAGCCCAGAAGGGGCCACATTCTCCAGAGACTTGTACTCCAGTTTCATGGGGGCTCCCTAGCTGGTATGATTAATGAGGATGCCTGTGAAACCCAGGAAAGGCAGTGGCCCTGTGGCTGGGCCTTCAGGGCTCATATTTCCCTTTGGGGGGGGCGGGGTCCTTTCCCCAGCAGGTGCAGGCCAGCCAGAACTTCCACTCTACCACAACGTGAGTCACCCTTTTTCTTCTCTTTCTGAAATAATAGAAAGAATACTAGCCTTTCACATGGGGACTCAGGCTTGGAAGTGCATTGTAAGAGAATTTCAGTGTTAAGGGCACCTTCATCATCAACATCATCAACGACATTTATCGAGGGTCCTCTCGATCCCATGCACTTTTCTGAGCCTTTTATTTTTGCTATTACATCTCATTCTCACAGAGATTCTACAAAGTGTTATTTTATAGCTGTACAGATCTTACAGTTTCAGAAAACTTATTAGCTTGCTAAAGACTACATCACCTACGCTACATTTGAGTGAGTGGAAGATTCAGGATTAGTGGGCAGCATTTCCCTACCACTGGACTCCAAGTTTCTTGAAGACAGGGATACTCTGTTTATTCGTTATTGTTTTTCTAATACCTTGTATACCAAGTACAAAGGAAGGCACATTGTACAGAGAGAATTACAGAACCCTATACAAAAGCAAAGTCCTTTGCTTCTCCAGGCCTCGGTTTCTCAATGGTTGAAATAATACATAGTAGGCCCTAACTCTCAGGTTGAGAATGAAATAATACAGTGTATGTGAGATGAACATGAAAACTTGGAAATTCTTTCTTTAAAGCACTTTAGGACAGAATTAAGTATAAAGCCTACTTTCAAGCATGCCATCTTTTTTTATGTAAAAAAGAGGAGCATAATTCTTATGTGATGGTGATGGGGAACTCTAATGAAGTTATTTGGAAGAGAATGAGAAGCCTCAGTTCTTATGTGTCCTTCTCTAAAGCAGTAAAGTGCCTCGTTTCCTTCCCATGAATACTCAGTGGTTGAAGAATCAATTGGATTGCATTGACCCTTCTATCCTCTCCCCTTCTTCTGATATAGGGCCTCATCTGTTCACAACTGGATTCCTGCCATTACTACCAAACAGATCTTTGCCATACCAGGCTTTGTCTTCTCCCATTGGCCTTTGACCCTGTTGGCAGATCAGTCTGTTCACAGTGTGTGTCTGATGTCACTCCCTTGCTCAAACATCACCCTTGCCTCCTTAATACTTTTTTAAAAATTTATTTTTCTAGAGCAGATTTGAGTTCACAGCAAAATAGAGAGGAAGGTACTGGTATTTCCCATATACCCACACCCCCAACATGCACAGCACCCCCACTATCCATATTCCCCATCAGAGTGGTAGAGTTGTTACAATAGATGAGCGTACATTGATACACCATTATCACGCAGAGTCTATATTTATTTTAGGATTTGCTCTTGGTGTTCTACACTCTACAGGCATAGTTAGACAAATGTATGATGCCATGAGTGGTTTTCACTGCCCTAAAAACCCTCTACTTCACCTATTCATTTCTCCCTCTACTCCTGGATACCACAGATCTTTTTGCTGACTCAATAGTTTTGCCTTTTATAGAATGTCATGCAGTTGGAATTATACAGTATGTAGCCTCTTCAGATTGGTTTTTTTTTTTTACTTAGTACACACACACATACATACATGTATATATGTTTTTCTTTTTCTTTTTTTTTTTTTTTTTTTTGAGACAGAGCCTCAAGCTGTCACCCTGGGTAGATTGTCATGGCATTACAGATCACAGCAACCTCCAATTCCTGGGCTCAAGCGAGTCTCCTGCCTCTGCCTCCCAAGTAGCTGGGACTACAGGCGCCCACCACAACACCTGGCTATTTTTTTGTTTGGGTTGCAGCTGTCATTGTTGGTTGGCGGGCCCAGGCTGGATTTGAACCCGCCAGCTCAGGTTTACATGGCTGGCACCTTAGCCCGCTGAGCCACAGGCGCCGGGCCTATATATGTTTTTCTTTTTCTTAGAGATTTGTCATCCTTGGTAGAGTGCAGTGGTGTCACAGCTCACAGCAACCTCTAGCTCTTGGGCTTAGGTGATTCTGTTGCCTCAGTCTCCCGTGTAGCTGGGACTACAGGTGCCTGCCACAACGCCTGGCTATTTTTTTATTACAGTTTGGCCAGGGCCGGGTTCAAACCCTCCACCCTGGGTATATGGGGTCGGTGCCCTACTCACTGAGCCATAGGCGCCGCCCAGTTTAAGCTTCCTCCATGTCTTACCATAGCTTGATAGCTGCCCAGTACTTTAAAATTAAAGGCTAAACTAAACCTGATGTACAAGTAAGTTGGAGAGTTAGGACCCTGGCTTTATCCTGAGTTGTCTGCTTTTCCTTGGGGATCCTGGCCTTCCCCAGAATATGCCCTGAAATTTCCTCACTGGGCTTCAGCTCCTGCTGTTCTTTTCTGTGTCCTCTGTCTTTATTTCTGTCATTGGTGATGCATTCTCTCACTTCCAGGCCAGCTGCTCCATCCCCTATGTGGCAGTATGCCTATGCTGGGCTGGCAGAAGACTGGAATCCCCTTACTGGCTTTGAGTCCTGGTTCTGCTTTCCCAGCTGAGGCCTTTGGTGGGTCAAATAGCCTCTCTGAGCTTCCATTTCCTTATGTGGGAAAATAATGATAAACAGTACTTCTCATATAAGATTCTTGTGAAGAGTCAATCAAAATCTAATGACAACATGGATTTAGAGCATGTAACACATGCTTGGCATATCATAAGCACCAAGTTATAGATGCAGCTCTTCTCATAGAGATCACATTGTTAGGAATCACTCCTGAATGTTAAGCTCCACAAAGGCAGGGATTTTTGTCTGTTTCATTCACCATTCTTTCCCCCACAATGAACACAGTATACACAATAAATCCTCTTGAGTGAGTGAGTGTGTTGGACTGTGAACCTCTTTAGGGCAGACACTGCTTCTCACTTTATTTCTCTAGTCCATGTATTCCTGAGGAAGGATTCACTAGTAAGTGCTTGTGGAATGAACAAGAATGTTCTTTCCTAACTTCCATCCCTGCTGCCTGAACTTCAAGCCCTTGCTTGAAAGCCTGTCCTGTCTGGAAAGCCTTTTAAGCTGCCTGTTCTTGTATGTTTACCACCCTTGTGGCATGTGCCACTTACTGCCTCATGGTATCTGTGCGTGCTTATATCCCTACAACTGGAAAGCTCTGGGAGGACAAGAAAGAATTATTTTTATCTTGGGCTGGCATTGTGGTTACCCATTATGTAGGTAAGTTTTTGAGCAAAGGAATTTTTTGTATGTTTAGATGTCAGGTTCTCTGAAACAACCTTTGTATTTTAAACATTTTACTATAGAATACAGACAGCAGTGGAATAGTACAGTGAACCCTGAAGCCCCTATTACCCAGTTTCAATGTTACCAACCAACCTGTGGTAATTCTAGTTCTATCCACCTGCACAATATATCATTTCAGCTGTGAATATTTCAGTGTGTAACTGTGAAGAGAGTTTTGACTACTGTTGTATGGGTTTCTTCAACAACCCTGTGAGGTTGGTCAGTTTCCCCCATTTTATAAGTGATAAAATTGAGGTACAGGGAGATTAGGTCAGTGGCCTAGGATCTTGTACCCATGAGGGACTGACCTGGGGTTTGAACCGAGGCCGTGAGCAGCTCCTTCTCCTGCCAGGCTTGGAAGAGCCCTTGGAGAGCATCAGGTCCACCAGGCTTCTTCCAGAAGAGAGGTCACAGAGGGCAGAAGGAGAAGCCACTGGGGGGGCGCCAATCAAATGTGCATAATGCAATAATACACTTCTATACTGTTAAGAATAGAGTATGAATGTTTTTGCCACAACAAATAAGTGAGCAAGGAGATTATGTTAATCAGTTAGATGTAAGCATTCCACTTTGTATATCAAATCAGCACATTCTACCACATAAATGCATTAATGTACACAGTTATG
>CAUYON010200644.1:0-31885 GCA_963573935.1 Arctocebus calabarensis | reverse complement strand
CTTAGCAAAGTATCTCAAGAATGGAAGAAAAAGTATCCAATGTACTCAGCCCTACTATGAAACTAATTTATAGCTTTCATATGAAAGCTATAACCCAATTACAGCACAAGAATATGGGGAAAGGGGCAAGGGAGGGGAGGGAGAGAGGAGGATGACTGGAGGGAGGGTAATTGTGGGAGGGAGGGTAATTGAGACCACACCTATGGTGCATCTTAGAAGGGTACAGGTGAAACTTACTAAATGTAGAATATAAATGTCTAAACACAATAACTAAGAAAATGCCATGAAGGCTATTTTAACCAGTTTGATGAAAATATTTCAAATTATATATAAAACCAACACATTGGGCGGCACCTATCGCTCAGTGGTGACCCCATATACCGAGGGTGGTGGGTTCAAACACGGACCTGGCCAAACTGTAACGAAAAATAGGCTAGCGTTGTGGTGAGCACCTGTAGTCCCAGCTACTCGGGAGGCTGAGGCAAGAGAATCACCTAAGCCCAGGAGTTGGAGGTTGCTGTGAGCTGTGTTATGCCATGGCACTCTACTGAGGGCAATAAAGTGAGACTCTGTCTCTAAAAAATAAATAAATAAATAAATAAAATTAATTAATCAAAAAGTACATTATACTCTGTGATTGCATTAATGTACACAGCTGTGATTTAATAAAAAAAAATAAAATAAATAAAAAATAAAAATAAAGAAATTACACATGAAAGATCAGCTAACATGATCTTATTTATTTTATCATTTAGGTGAATTAGCTCCTGAGCTATGGACCAGGGGCTATGTTCCTAGGCAAGGGAGCCTCCCACTTATTCTTTGATGCAAAAGACTTCTTCTTTTTATCAAAAATAAAACCATAGGCAGCCTCTGCTGCTAGGTGTATGGTTGGTTCCCAGTTTAATAAGAGATGATTTCACTCTGCTCTGTTTCATTGCTGTTTGGTTGGTTGGTTGTTGTAATGATGCTTATCTCAAAGACATCACATAAGCTCCAGCCTCTAATTCAGGAGCTGCTCATCCATCAAACGTCCACAAAATGAATAAATGAATGAAAGGGTGAAAAAATACACAGCAAAGTGCCATGATATACATCTATATTTCTATCCACATATTGTGTCTAAAGACAAAAAAGCAATGATTTTGCCTACCACCAACAGAGAGTGACTTGGTCATTTTCTCTGTATCACTTTGAACTATGCATTTTGTACCTAAGCAGAAAAATTTCTACATTGAATATTCAGTGAATAGTTACTAACAAATTATTTCATCCTACTAATTTTTTCTTCTCCACTTACAGAGAACCAGAGTCCTTGTTTTCAAGTTTTAGTTTCTATTCTAGTAAAATCTTTTTTACTCATGTTTTTCCTAGAGATTGACTGGTTCCACCTGTTTTTGATCTTTATTGGGCAGTAAGCATCTAAGACGCAGTCCCTTTGCACTCAACTGACCCTTTGTACCCCGGCCCCGCCCTGCCCCCTATCTGGAGAGCTTGTCCCCTCACTCTTTGCATGGCTTCTGCTGCTTTATTCATTTCCACTCAAAGGTCACAATCTCAGAGATGTTCCCCTTCAAGCTATCATAACTCCCTACGTCCTGTCACTCTAAGCCTTTACATTACTTTTCTTTTCTTTAAAGCACTGGTCATTACTTAAAAACACAACAGAGAGGGAATCTTTTCCCCACTGAATGTTTTTAATTGGCTTGTCAAAGATCAGATAGCGGTAAGTAGCTGGGTTCATCTCTTGCTTCTGTATTCTGTTCCAAACATCTATCTCTCTGTTTTTGTGCCAGTGCCATGCTGTTTTGATTACTATCGATTTATAGTACAGTCTCAGGTCTGGTAGCATTATTCCTCCTGCTTTGTTTTGATTTCTGAGTAATGTCTTGGCTATTCAAGGTTTTTTCTGATTCCATATAAAACGAACTACTATTTTTTCGAGGTCTTTAAAATATGACAATGGAAATTTAATAGAAATTGCATTAAAATTATATTCTTCTTAGCAAAGTATCTCAAGAATGGAAGAAAAAGTATCCAATGTACTCAGCCCTACTATGAAGCTAATTTATAGCTTTTGTAGGAAGGTTAAAACACAATTATAGCACAAGAATATAGGGGAAAGGGCAAGGGAGGGGAGGGAATGGGGGAGGATGGGTGGAGGGAGGACGATTGGTGGGATCACACCTACGGTGCATCTTAGAAGGGTACAGGTAAAACTTACTAAATGCAGAATACAAATGTCTTCATATAGTGATTAAGAAAATGCCATGAAGGCTATGTTAAACAGTTTGATGAAAATATTTCAGGTTGTATATGATGTCAGCACATTGTGCCCCATGATTGCACTAATGTACACAGCTATGATTTAATAAAAATTAAAAAAAATAAGGTAGATATAAGTATGGGAAAAAAAAAACACCATAGACGTGTGTTTATTCACTCACTGTGGTTTCCTCCATTAGCATATAAACCCCAAGAGAATATAGCCTTGGTCAATTTTGTTCACCACATCCTAGGGAAATACCTGGCACATGATAAATACTCAAAAAATATCTAAAAAAATTAAAAGGCCGGGTGCAGAAGGGTGGCTCACGCCTATAATCCTAGCACTCTGGGAGGCTGAGGCAGGTGGATTGCCTGAGCTCACGAGTTCAAGACCAGCCTGAGCCAGAGCAAGACCTCTTCTCTTAAACCAGCTAGGTATTATGGCAGGCACCTGTAGTCCCAACTACTGGGGAAGATGTGTCAAGAGACTCACTTTAGCCCAAGAGTTTGAGGTTGCTATGAGCTATGATGACACAGTACTCAACCAAGGGTGACAAAGTAATTACTCTGTTTCAAAATAAATAAACAAATAGTATAGCAGTATTCCCAGATGGTTTTTTGTTTGTTGGGAGGTTGGGCTTTGGGGGGGGGGGCAGAGTTAATACTTTGCATGAAATATCTTATCTTATAACAGTGAAATTGCTTTCTCTTTTGTCTTGTGATTTTTTTTTTTGAGGTGAAATTTAAGTTTTTGTGTGAGTAGTACTATTATACCTATCTTGAGTGTCTTGCTTGTACTATATCACATCATACCTTTGTTTAATTCTTAATAAACTGTTCACTTGTAAAAAATAAATAAATAAATAAAAATATGCTCAAGAGAACTCATTTACTGGTCAAAGAATTCATTTACTATGAAAGTAATGAACCTTGAATTTATCTTACCCATTAAGAAATAAGTCACTTGAAGTTGAGTTGTCTTTTTGTTGTTGTTGTTGGAAAGCCTGTAATTGGCTAACTCATCAGAATAAACACAACAAGCTGCTGAAGACTTGACCTGTATGTAGTTGAACTTAGGAGATAATAAAGGAACTCCCAGAGGGATAAACAGAAGCACCTGCAGCTGACGCTCATGTCTGAGACAGAATATAGCCTGTATGTCGTAAAAGGTGACTGCATACTGGGCAGACTTGGTAAAAGAAGAACCCGTACCTGTGAGGCTCCACTGTGGCCCACCTGATTACTACCATGTGCCAGGCATTCTCTTCCTGGAAGAGTGATCAAAATAAATCAGCTTATTCTGATTATTCAGGGTCATTGTAAAGTTAACTATAAAGGAAAGACAAAAAGAAGGAAAGAACAGAGCTTAGCAAAACTCAATGAGGTGTACTTAATTTGCATAATGTTTCCCAATGTCTCATGAGACCAAACTGATGAGCAATGCATGGTTAGAGAGTTAGGATATGACCCCCTTAAAGAGGGTTCAGCTATATTTTAGAGTGTGAACTGGAGGTCACCAAGGTTGGATAATCTGTAGCTTGGGTGGCATTTATATTTTATGACCCTCATCATAGTCTGGGTCAAATTCTAAGGAGAGTTATCTACCTTTTGTAATGGTGATTATTGATGAGTAGTTTCTGAATACAAGACTATAAAAGTCTTGAATTTGCTGTAAAAAGGTCTCTGTAAATGAAGAGATGCTATAAAGCAGTGGTTCTCAACCTGTGGGTTGCGACCCCTTTGTAACAATGAAAATACATCCTGCATATTAGATATTTACATTATAATTCATAAAAGTAGCAAAATTACTGTTATGAAGTAGCAATGAAAATAATTTTATGGTTGGGGGTCACCACAACATGAGGTACTATATTAAAGGGTTGCAGCGTTAGGAGGCATAAGGAAAGTTGAGAACCACTGCTATAAAGCATATTAAATGAAATGATTTATAAGTATCTAAAATATTTTTGCAAGTCATAACTGCTTAAGTTAGAGATATTTTTCTATGTTCAACTCAATAAGCAAGGAAGTTACTTGGCTGACACAAAGATAACAGTCATATCTGAGGGTACAAGGAGATCTTTGAGTGAATCACCATGTTGGAAGGAGCTGGGAAGATCACAGGCTTCTGCACTAAGGAGCTGAGGCTTTGGCACCAAAGACCCCTGACTTCTGATTTTAAGTGTGCTTCTTACCAGCTGACAAGTTACTCAATTTTTCTAATTCTTTTCCTTCCTTCCATAAAATTGAGCCAGTATTTATACCATAGAGCCAGTATACGCAAAATACCTAGGATAATAACTTAATAAGCTCAATAATTAACCGCTGTTATAAACATCATCATCATCATCATTTATCATGTTTATCATCATTGGAAAGGAAGCAATTCATAAAGAGAAGGCCTCTTTGGCAGCAAGAACCTTGCTGTGTCAAATCTGAGGCTGAGGGTCCCAACAGATCTGTTTGAACCTGTGATGAGACCTGTGTCAGTTCTCTGCCTGATTTTTCTCAGAAACATCCCTTCTCCCTTTTCTGCTTTGCCTGTTCAAAGGAACTTTGTTCAGCTTTCCATGCAACTGGTGTCCAGATAGGGGTGGCCAATGAAAAATGGTAGCAGGAGCCTGGATAAGAGAAGGAAGGGAGAAGTTGGGTATTTCTCCCTTTCCCTCTTTCTCTCCGGTGGGATCTTTAGCTTCATCTGGACTTCCTCTGTGGCTCAAGCTCCCATGTGACAGACCAATGGTGGTTTAGCTTCTTCTGGCTGGTCCCAGCTTTCAGGCTCCTGTAATACCACCCTCACCTTGTCCAGTAGCACTAAGAATGTGGCCACATCCTTCTGCTAACTCTGGGCTGTGACCAGCTCCAAGGCTCCAATCACCCCATCTTCACCTTTGTCCTATAGCATCAACTTCTGTAGCATCATCTTGACTTTTTGGTTCTCAACTCTTCTGTGGAACCAATTCCATGTTTTAAATTCAAGACATTTAAAATACATAGAAAAGTTTCTCTTTTCTATTTTCTCTGGCTGATACACACTATAAGTTTATTGATTCTAGAGACATTGTCCATTGTAATTCAGATTACCTAAGCACAACATATGGAAGAATCAGAAATTCTGTAATATAACTTTTACACAAGAATCCCCAATGTATGGAGTTTTAGACTCTACAAAGTGCTTTTAAAAATACTGTATTTCAACTCTATCCTCCAAAGCATTTTTAAAGTGAGGGAAGTAGAAATCATTGTTCCCATTTTATAGTTAAATACGATCCAGAGTGGAGAAACTATGCTTTTAATACACGTATTTGAGGAAAATAAAGAAAAAAAGTGGATTTCAGGGGTCTACATTCAGAATTGATTTTTCTGGGGCTTCATCTGTGAGCATCAGAAATGGCTAAGAAGTGTGTCAATGCCTCAGGAGACAACACAGCTGTGTTGTACAGAACCATGGAACCACACTCCCTTCCTGAGATGACTTGGTTTCGGCTAACTGTGACATCTGTGGACGTCACCATGATTGTGTGAATTAAGCAAGTAGCAGATAACTTCTCTGTGGCTCACACTATTAAATTATTACATCTGTTCTACAAATGCAGGCTCTAGCTACTTCTCAAAGCTGAGGTGGAAATATTCAGCTAATTAATAGCATATTCACCAAAGCAATGTTTTAGAATGTGTTTTTACCTAACTTGATCATACCAAAACTCAGTACATGAACAGAGATACTATTGTTCTTACTTAATAGATGAGTAAACAGGAACTCAGAGTGGTAAAGTGGCTTTCTCAAGGTCACACCATGACTGTTAGGACAATGTCTTGAACCGAAGCCCTCTGACTCTGATGCTAGTGCTCTGTTCTGTGGAAAAAGTATCCCCATGTTACTATTAAATGTAATAGAATCTCTTCCTTGGCTTTATAGTCAAACCATTGGCATGTCTATAGCATTAGAATTTCAAAATCTAAAGTAAAAAAAAAAACAGCCCAGATATTAAACCCCCCAAAAGTTTTGACATTATACAAGCAAAATATTTAGATTCACAGAGTTTGGACCTCAAAGTTTGGAATTCATTCTCCTCTTCTTATTCAAATCCTGTACATGCTAGAAAGGCAGTTCAAAGTACACCACAATGATAAAAATTTCTTCACTCTAGATAATTTGGTTTATTTCCCAATGTCCACACCAAAACCTCTAGTCTGGTCGTAATGTTGGCTGATAACAGGTGGCTGAATACTCCTCATACAATTTCACATAATCTGCTCATGAAACATCACAACTTGACCCTGTGTGCCAGAGAGAAAGCTCCAACTAGATGACCAGCAATTCTGGCATTGACACCCATTGGGGTATTGCCAGAATATCTTGATTCAAAACTATCTTTTCAATCTGTTCCCCAAAATCGAAACACCCTAAAAAATAGTGAATTATTTTTACTTTCACAATCACAGTTTAAAAGTCAAATTTTCATATCTCTGGTAAGGGTTAAAAATCTGAACTTCTTACCATGGTACTTGAGTTCTTTTTAATTCTCCTGACCTCCCTTTTTCAGTGTCTGGATCTAATTTTCCACCACACATCCTCTTCAATCGCTGTTTTACTCTTAGCTTCATCTCTACCTGGAAGTTCTCATTCTGTGAAGTTCTTTACTAAGTATAATAAGCTCTTTTATACTTTCTGGCAGTTTTTGGTATCTATCTCTCACAAAATTCTTCCTTAAATCAGCGGGTGTTTCAAAAGATTCTGTTCAGCTTTCAAGGCCTACCTTTAAATGTACCCTTCTCTATAAATTCTTCTGAGACGACCTCTTCTATCTCTGGAGTTCTCAGAATGATCTACCATCAACCTTTTCATGTCTTCATATTTTATCTTTTTGTATATTAGTTTTTTATCTGTTAAAAGAAGAGATTAGACTAAATCGCCAGTACTGAAACTTGGAGGCAAGTCATTCAGACATGAGGAATTCGCTGATGGTATGATTTCTAATTGCTACCTCAATCCTGATGAACCACATTCCCCAAATAATGAAAGGGAAGAAAGTGAAGTTAAGTCTGAGAAGCCTCTTGCAAAACAAATGGTTGATTATTATGTAGCCAGTCCAACAAAAGTCTGAAAAACAAATGAAAGTTAAGATCAAACCTGGATATAAACATGATTTTTTGAATTATTGACAGAATTAGATCCAACATTGCTACTAATCGCTTATTACACAGTACTAATTCAAGTTGGATATATACTTTAAATGTATCCAAATGTCCTAAGGAAATGGAAATAAAGCACTAGACAGACAACATGCATGGGCAGAGAAGGCTCTCCTAACACGAAACCCTGTCAAGGCCATGTCAGGACTTCAATCTGCTGGGGAAGTGATATTCTTACCATTGCAGACTCAACCCACAAGTTATATTGATTCTACAGCAGATAGGGGTCACAGCTAAAACCCATCACCAAATGAAAGCCATTTAATATCACACTGGTAAAATGCAAATATTTGCAATAAGTAATAGTATTTTTGCAATAAAGAATAGTATAGATACTTGCATCTACTCAAACAAAAGTTTATCGTTTTTCCGAAAGAATGAGAAATAGTCAAAATGCAAAGCATGAATGATTCTTTCCCACTAACCCAAATCTCCAAATCAAGAGGAATGAAGGGAAAAGACTAAAGTTTATCTGCTACAGTAATGAAAGACTGTTTTCCAGACTCGTTGTGTTGAAGCTTTGCTGAGAATGCAGAGTCTGGTAATCAAGTCGTTTCATGATTTAATTTACCTTGATTAGCATAGCAATCTGCTATACCTTCCTCAAAAGTGCTAATCAATTTTAGCAACTAGTAGAGTGAAAACACCACACAAATTGCTCTCATGGCCCCAAACTGCTAATCAATTTTGAAAACCTAAATCAATCTACATTTTAGCCTGTCATTTCTCACTTGACATTTTTAATGTCTCTCATGACACTGAAGCCCAAGGAATGAGTTTTCGCACCAAATAATGGACTAAAATGATATTGTATTTTGGCTTAAAGATTGTCATTTCATCCTCCCCATGTATCCTCTTTTGCCTTGCAAAACGGTGTGCATGTGGAAGACTGAGGAGGTTATTTTCATAATCAAGGTCATTAAGGCCATTGCAAAGTAGCTGCTTTTCTATTTCCTCGCTTCAGAAGGGAAATTGCTTTGTTTATAACAATTTTGGCTTCTGTGTATAATTGAGGTACTGGTACATTATTAATTGAATGGTGAGACTATCAGAACCATGGCATTTTACACTGGGAAGGAATTGAAGCAATCATCTACTCTGGTCCCTATCTTAGCTAGAGAAGCAAAGTCATACAAGTAGACAGCACTTGTCCCCAGGCTTTCTCGATTCAGACCCAGACTAATGGCCCGGACCTGACATGAACGTTTTCCCCATGTGTGGCTGACTAAGTATGAAATTACTGTCAAAGCAGTCTGAGAAGCCTCTGATGTACCACATTAGCCATATGTCCTGCAAAAGTGCCCCTTTTAGGTGATTTGCAGATGCACTAATTTCGCATATCCATCTATGGGTTTGCAATATTTTAAGCAGGGAAAGCCTGCTTCATGGATTAAGATTTCTTTATTTTCAATGTGAGCAGACTAGACTTTTTTTTTTCTTGGTTAGGAGCTGAATTACATCAGCAACCATCTGGATCCTCCAGTAATAACACATTTATTAGAAAAAGATTGAAACAGCTCTTTGGTAATAAGGTCTGAAGACCAAAGTTCCGCCTCTGATAATTCATATATTAACAGAGTCTAGAGATGAAATACACTCTGAAATTCTCTGCTTAATTATCAAGACCTCTGTCTCAGATTTAGAATGTCACCTTGTTGTGTCCAAGCATTATAGCTGTGGCATAGGGCAGGGTTAGGGCAGGCCGAGGGAAGCCTGGGCCGGAAAGTCAGGGAGGAGAGGAAGGTGCTGTCAGGGGACCCAGGAGGCCTGAAAACACTAAACACTAGGGAAAGGTCAAGGGTCAGAGGTCAGGATGGCAGGTATGCCAGCAGCAACAAAGTGACAGCAGCCAGCAGACGAGAATGCAAATGCCACGTGGCCCCCAGAAACAAGAATGGAGCAAGGGCAATTTGTTCAGTGAAGCTCTTTGTGTGAACGATTCTCTCAAATAATAATTTTTCTAAAAAAATATTTTACCTTCCATTTTCATTCTTCTAGTTAGAATTCTAGGTTGGCAGCTACTCCTCCCTGCACTAAGGATACATCTCCACTGTCTTTGCGCTCCCATTATTTCTGTGGAGGCAGCTCCCTCTCTGATTTTGAACAGTAACCAGATACTTACAGGCTTGAGGGTCTCACCTGAGATACTTGTTAATTACCAAAGGGAAAAACAGTAGCTCTGAGGTGCAGAGATTGACACAGGAGAGTGACTCCCAACACTGTAGCCATTTGAAGTCCAAGTGTGCCCTGGGCTTCACAGAAGAAAGTATTCGGGAGTGAGCCAACAGAATAAAGTGAGAGCAAGATTTATTCAGAAACTATTGAAAGTCCACTCTCCAGACAGAACAGAGACTAGTGCTCCCAGCAGAAGAGAACCAGCCCCTGGGTCAGCTGTTCTTCTATTTAAGCAACAGGCTAATCAGGGAGGAATATCCACGGCAGGGGCAGTGATTTTTTTTTTGGACTCAGTGTGACACCCTGTATTTCTCCACTATCTTGGTTCTCACTGGTTGGAACTTAACCCTGCCCCCAACCTGTTTGGATCAGGGAAATGTGAAACTTTCTTTTGAAACTCTCTGACTCAGGTAATGATGCAGCAGTGTCCAAAGCAAGGGCCCAAGGCAGCTCCTAAAGGGCCTGTTCCCTGTCACAAAACCTCAGAACCATTTTACAGCCAGGTGGCTAAGGTTCCCATACTCAGGATGGATTCATCCGTATCTCCTGAGATGAGGAAGGGTGAAGGTACCCCATCCCCTCTGTGGCACCCTACATGACATACACAGCTGAATCTCATCATGGGGAAAGAGTCTGTGCATGGAAATTGAAGCTATTCCTGAGAACTACTCACCTCTTTGCTTCAAGATGGTCAATGTCGTGAAATTTTTGGAGAAACTTGAGAACTTGCCCATATCCAAGGATGCCAGGAAGGCTGAGGAGGCGTGATGGACTAACTAGAACGCATGGCCAGGACTTTATTTTGTGCTGTGAAAACCATTCATTTCTTGGATTAGAGAAATCTGAACAGGCAGTAGCATGATGTAGATGGTAGGATTGCATCCACATCCCCTTCCTGGCTTTTAGTAACGGTAGTGGTGTTTTGGAAGACAATTTTGTGTTAAGAACACACTAAAATACGAAGATATTTAGAAGTAAATGGATAATAAACTGACTCATAAACAATTCAGATGAAAATGAGGGGGATGTGCATGTGTGTGCACACAGTGGGAGAGAGGGAGAGTGCCCAAAATAGAGCAAATGTGCTGAAATGTCAGTATTTGAGACATCTCTGTAAAGGCAATATGAGAATCATTTGAACTCTTCTAGCAATTATTCTGTACATCTAAAATCACATAAAAGTAAAAACCCATGAGAATAAAAAAGGAAACAAAACCAAAAATAAACAACAAAAACAATGATCACAATAACAAATCAGGGATCCTGGAAGATGCTTTTTCCTTTTTTATTTTTTTTGCTTTTTGTTCATTTGGGTTAAGAGCACGTGTGTCTAAGTTACATTATTTGCATTTGTAAGGTAAAGTCCAAAGTGTGCCATAAACGTCTACATTGATTAGGTTATATCATTTGCATTTGTAAGATAAAGTCCAAAGTGTACCATAAACCTCTACAATGTACCTGATGAATGGGAATTTACCTATTCCTCCCCACCACACTTGAATTTAATTGTGCTTTTCTCTCCTGTAGGCCTGTAGTTTTTGATATACTATTTTCAGATTAGTACCGAGTCCATGGGATGTTTGCTCTTCCTTTCTTGAGATACTTATGTAGGAGAATATTCTACAAATCCATCTAAGTAAATAGAAAATATGTGAAGTCTCCATCTTTGTCTATAACTGAATAGTACATTACAGATGCTATTCTTATTAATCTATATTGATGACTGATGCCCCTTATTTATTATTCAACATGTAAGTAAAATCTTAGAAGAAATGAAGTGAATACATATATATTACTGTTTTAAAGTAATAATATAGAGAAGGCTTAAAACAAGTAATATACATTGCTAGTATAGTATAAATCTTAATAGTAGGATACATAAAGAGTTACAAGCTACCCACTTTTTCAAGAAAGGATAAGAGCACAAAGTAGCCCTGAATTTGATAATTTAATGGATGCAAGCTAATATCTTGAGTAATGGCTAAAATAATAATAAAAAGAAATTGCTTTTAAAAATAAACTACATATAAGCAAGAAAGGAGAAATTTACATGTACTTTTTATATGTACTTTATCAGCAATTACGTTAGTTAAAAATAGATTAAATACTACAATTTAAAGAAAAAATATCAGTCACAATTTTTTTCCACATTAATATGAGGGTACAAATGTTTAGGATACATTGTTTTCAATTCTAAGGTAAAGTACAAGTTGTAGTTGAGAGATGTGCTGAATACCCTCACATTGGGCACATTGGGTGAGATCCACCAATTGTCCTCTTTCCCCTCCCCTCCCCCTTGCTAGACTATACTTGTGTCTTTTCTTTCCTGTGGGCATGTAGTTGTTTATATATTGGTTTCATATTAGTATTGAGTATATTGGATACTTTTTTTCCCCATTCTCGAGATACTTTACTGAGAAGAATGTGTTTCAACCCCATCCAGGTAAAGTCTCCATCTTTTTATGGCTGAATAGTACTCCATGGTATATATATATATATATATATATATCACAGTTTGGATTTATGGACACTTAGGTTACTTCCATGACTTGGCAATTGTGAATTGAGCTGCAATAAACATTTTTCCAGCAGTCACAATTTTTTAAAAACCACTAGATATTGGCTATGTTTGATACATTTGAACTGTAAAGTTACACAAACATGGCATATAAAAGAAAATACTATGCAGATACTTTCTAAAACAAGGTTCACACATGCAGGATTATCAGGTCTTTAGATAAAATGTGATCAAAAGGCATATTTCATAATGATAAACATTCTATCATATAGGATGATAAAATATAAATTTGTATGCATTAAATAATGCAGCATTAAAAATATAAAGCATAAGCCGGGCATTGTGGTGGGCACCTGTAGTCCCGGTTACTCAGCAGGCTGAGGCAAGAGAATCGCCTGAGTCCAGGAGTTGGAGGTTGCTGTGAGCTGTGTGATGCCACGCACTCTACTGAGGGTGATAAAGTGAGACTCTGTCTCTACAAAAAAATAAAAAATAAAATAAAAAATAAAGCATAAAATAACAGATGTAACTCAATAATCTCTTACTAATCTATAACATAAACTGATAAAATCATCACTGTGAGATTTTGCACATATAGAGAATTTGAAATTTATATAATTAAGAAACTTGGCCTCATTGATATTTATTGAACACTATAGTCCTTTATTGCAAGAAACATATTCTTTTTAAATATATACATAAAATTTATAAAAATTAATTGTTTATAGGCCCATAAAGAGTATCTCAAAATAGGAAGGATTGAAATAATAAAGTGCATAACTGATGTTAGTGCAAGTTAGAAATGAATAGCAAAATAACAACAGAAAATTCCTGTATATTTGGAAAATAGTATATTTTTAAGTAAATTGAAGATGCAAGAATAAATCATAATGACATACAGGAAATATTGTGAACTAAAGAAGAATTTAAAAATTACGTATAACTACAGGTGAGATGCAGCAAACCACATTTATAAGAAATTATAATTTTCAATCAAGTATGAGAAATGAATGCCGAAAATACATGAGCTAAATATCCTCCTCAAAATTGAAAAAGAAATAGAAAATTAAATACTTTTAAAAAGCAAAAGGAAGAAAATGTGAGAGATATAAGCACAAATAGAAAACAAACATACAGCAAAGGGAATTAACAAAGCCAAGTTAGTTGTTTGAAAACTCTAATAAGATTGATAAATCCCTGATGAGACTAGTCAAGAAAAACAAGTAAAAACTAAAAAACCACTAGCACTAGGAGAAAGAGCAAAATCACTAAGCATTTCACAGATATTAGAAAGCTATAATACAATATGATGAATGACTTTTGCCAATAAATTTAAAAATCTGATAAAATCATCACTTTCTAGAAAAATCAAATATATCAAAATGGACACCAAAAAAAAATAGAAAATTTTTTTTATATATACTAAAGAAAGTAAATCATTATATTTTTAACATTCCCACAAAATAATCTGTGTGTCTTAATGGCTTTTGATGTCATGTAATCACTGGTAAACATTTAATGGAAGAAACCTATGAACCATACATAAACCTTTCAGAAAAGAAAAGCAGAGAGAACAATGTCCACCTTATTTTATGACGTTAGTATCATCTTGACAAATGCTGACCCGATCCTTCCTCTCCCCAGCCCTTAGGCAGTGCTCTCCTTGGAGGGATCCTCTGCTCATCCAAATTACAACTCTGCTTCCATGACTAGTTCAAATTCTACCACCTCTGAGAAGTGTCCCCCAACTACTCCATACCACATTGAATTTATATACAATTACATTTCTTTAATACAACTTTAGAGCTGAAAGGAGGCTTTGAGGACCAAAGTCCCAGCAAGTCTCCAGTCAGAACTTGAAAACAGGTCTATGTATATTTGTCAGTGCTCTTTTGAACGTATTATCAAGGTCCACTCTTAACCACATCAATGTTACAAAGTAGTGGGAGAGTAAATGCGCTTTGTTGTTGTTGTCTTAATGCATATTTACCTTTCTTTTTTTATTTTTTTTTTGAAATAGGAAAGATATTGGAGAGATATTTCCATGGAGAGATATTTCCACCTGTTTGATACAGGGTTCCCCCATTCAAGGCTGGATGGGGACCCCAGTTATTCTAGGCCTGGGCAATTTCATGAAGTAAATGCCCTGACCTTTTGCCCAGAGCTGGAGGGATTGCATTCATTCATTTGTCCATAACAATCATTAAAGTTGAAATTCTCAATACCCATAGAGAAAGAGCCCACATAGAGATTTCCCACTTGGGTCTTTTCCTCTGCCAGAAGTTCTGGTGCTTTTTTTAGTCCTTCTTTCAGAAGCTCTGGTGCTCTTTTCTCCTTCTGTATTCATTTGTGTCTAATAAAATCCTATCTTACCACTGATCAATGATCAGTGGGCTTGTTCTTCAAATCCCCAAGACTAAAGACCTACTGAAGAAAGAAATTCTGGGGGAGGGGCAAGATGGCCAACTGGAGCCAGCTTTTGACAGAAGCTCCCATCCAAAGGGAAGGACAATGACTAGAAAGTACCCAAAAAAGCTAACGACTGGGGGCTAAGCTAAAAGAGAACAGTGATAGTGTCTCTGCTGAGACAAGCTGTAACTCCAAGAAAGCACATTTCAGGTACAAAACTCATCCCAAAGAAAAAGAGTGTCCATCCCCACCCCCAAGAGAGTTTTTTTTTTTTTTTTTTTTTGATAACTGTGGGTTTTCTATAGGGAAGCGGTGAACTGAGGACCTCTTGTCTCACGCCACAGGAGAGAGTTGCTGGAAGTGGGGATTACTTCTCTAGAGGGACCCTGGTGTGATCCCGAGAACTCTCTTGCCAGGCTTGAAAGTTGAACTAATGTTTATCCTGCCATTTTGAACTTCCCAGTCTACCCCTCCCCACTCATCTGACAGAGGCCTGACCCCTGCAGAGACCAGAATGTCCAGGACCAGGAACTGCAAGGACCATGGTAGAAAAGCTATACTATAACAGTGAACCCAGCAGTTGTGCAGACAGACAAGAAGGGGAGACTGTTGGCTTGGCTCTGTGAAAATGCAAACCAGCTGTGGGAGGAGGCATGCGAGGCCAGTGCCCTTTCACCCCACCTGGCCAGAGCCTCTGCACATCCTGCACCCTGCCCTGCAGGAACCTCTGAGTGCCCTGCGCCTGGTCTTGCCAGAGGCGCATCCTGCACACTGTGCTGCCGTAGTCTCCACTTAGCCTTCCCTGCCAGAACCTCCACAAGTCCGGTACCCTGTGTCCCTCCCTGCCAGAGCCTCTGTGCCCGGAGCTATAACCTGCCAGAACCATGCCCTGCCAGAACCTCTGCATACCAGGTGCTCCACCCTGCACCTGGACCTGCCAGAGCTACCATGTGCCCTATGCCCCCCACCCCCCGCCAGAGCTGCTGCTACAGCTGCCTCTCTGGCCATGGGAGCAGCTGTAAGGATACCTCCCATGAAGATTTAACAATAGTAAAGTGATCCTGCAGGGGTCTAATTTTGGAGAGACACCTCCTAAACTCTGAGGACTGCCAGAGGAAGCCATACCTCACCCTGTAGGGAATCCAGTGCTGCAGAGTGGCTGGGGCAAATGTGTGGTGGCTGAGGGAGAAAATTATTTGCTGACTTGTTATCCTCAGGTTTGGACTAAGCTCAGGTGGAACACTCCCCAGTTGCCATGGAGTACCTGAGGGAGGCAGGCTTCAGCTCTTCCAGCCAGCGGGTGGCAGAGGATGGTGCCTGGGCTGAGGAGACATTGACTTTCCTTTGACTTTGGTGGGTGCAAAGCCCTGGCACACCTGCTTATTGAAGGGAACAGGACCACAGTCCCATGGGGTTACTAGTGACTGGGCATGAAAGAGGGGCACGGAGGGGAAACAGATAGCAGCCCTCCTGGTCCAATTCTGGTACTGGGCAGGCCTTTCTGACTCCACAGAGCACTGGATCAAGCCACACTTGAGCAGCTAGTAGATCTCTGCTGTCTATTTGCTGGAGACCTTTCAAACTCTCCCACTTGAGAGTTAGTACTAAATGAGTCAATTGGTTTAGAACTCTTGACCTGGGCCAAACACCCAAGGACCCTCCAGGGTGGTGCTCCGGTTGTGTGGTAGCAGAAAGAGTTGATTTTCCTCTTCCAGTTGTTGCCTGTGGGGGGTGGGATGTCTTAGTTGCTTATATTTCTCCACAGCTGAGACTTGAACCCAGAGTCTCACTAGAATCAAAGAAAGATCAGCTGAATGTAAGACAGAGCCAACTAACCCCACCATGCCAAGCATGTCCCCAAAGTCTCAGACTGTAATACTGTGCAAGTTCTTTGCAAAGCTGTAGGGGAAAAGCTACAGTCACCAGTCCCAATTCCTTGGCAAAGGGCGAGTTAACCACAACTCTAGGTGCCCCAAATCTAACTTCACATTACCTGCCCATATAGCTAAGCAGTGAAAAATAATCATGGGGCAGAATCAGTGGAAAAATTCTGGCAACATGAATAACCAGAGTAAATTAATTGCCCCAAGGAATGATAAAGCAGACAAACCAGATGATCCCATTCATAAACAAATGGCTAAAATGTGAGAAATCAAGTTCAGAATCTGGATGGCAAATAATATTAACAGAATGGAAGTAAAATTGGAATTAGAAATTCTAGGAATAATTAAGAAATTGTCTCAAGAATTCAATCAATTCAAAGACCAAATCACCAAAGATTTTGACACATTGAGAAAAGAATTTGCAGCCCTCTAAGATATGAGAAATACAATAGAATCCCTCAGTAACAGAATGGAGCAGGCAGAAGAAAGAATATCTGACATCAAAGACAAAGCTTTTGAATTCTCTCAAATGCTCAAGGAGGAAGAGAAGTGGAGATCAAAAATGGATCATTCTCTTAGAGAGCTGTGGGACTACTCTAAAAAAGCAAATATTCACCTTATAGGAATCTCTGAAAGTGAAGAAGATGTTCCAAGAGGCACAGAAGCTTTACTCCAAGAGATAATGGAGGAGAACTTCCCCAACATAGCAAGAGATACTGAAATTCAGATAGCAGACAGTTTCAGAACACCAGCACAACTCAATCCAAATAAATCATCTCCCAAACACATTATAATTAACTTCGCCAAAGCTAATAGGAAGGAGAAAATTCTGCAAGCAGCCAGACATAAGAAAACCATAACCTGTGCAGCACCTGTGGCTCAAAGTAGTAGGGTGCCAGCCCAATACGCCAGAGGTGGTGGGTTCAAACCAGCCCTGGCCAAAGAAACTGCATAATAATAATAATAATAAATAATCAATTACATTTAAGAAAAAAGAAAACCATAACCTACAATTTGAAGAATATTAGAATGACTGCAGATCTCTCCGCTGAAAGTTTTCACACTGGAAGAGGACAGTCACCAACTTTTAATCTTCTAAAACAAAACTTTCAATTCAGAATCCTGTATCTAGCTAAACTGAGTTTCAGTTTATGATGGAGAAATTAAATACTTTCATGACATTCACATGTTGAAGAAATTTGCCATAACTAAACCAGCTCTCCAGGATATTCTCAGACCCATCTTCCACAATTGCCAACACAATGCTCTACCACCAAGTAAACTCACTCAGAAACTTTTGATCAAATCCAAACTTCCAAAGTGTGGAAGGTTTAAAAATGTCTACTGGACTTTCAAAAAACTTGACACCCAAAATACTACCAGGCTTATCAATATTCTCAATTAATGTGAATGTCTTAAATTGCTCTCTAAAGAGGATCAGGTTGGCTGAATGGATACAAAAACTCAGGCCATATATCTGAAGCATTCAAGGAACTCATCTTACCTTAAAAGATAAATATAGACTGAGGGTGAAAGGATGAACATCTAGAATTCAAGGAAATGGAAATCAGAAAAAAAGCAGATATTCCAATTTTATTTGCAGACACAATAGGCTTTTTATCAAGAAAAGTAAAGAAAGGTAAGAATGCTTAGTTCATTTTTGTCAAGGGAAACACTCAACAGGATGAGATTTTAATTATTAATATTTATGCACCCAACCAGATTTATAAGATTCTCTCAATTTATAAGAGAGACCCTAACCGACATGAGCAACTTGATAAGCTCCAGCACCATAATAGTCAGAGATTTTAACACCCCTTTGGCATTGTTGGATAGATCTTCCAATAAGAAGCTAAGCAAAGAATTCCTAGACTTAAACTTAACCATTCCATAATTAGATTTAACAGACATCTACAGAACATTTAATCCTAACAGAACTGAATACACAGTCTTCTCATCAGCCCATGGAACATCCTCCAAAATTGATCACATTTTAGGTCACAAGTCTAACCTCAGCAAATGTAAAGGAATAGAAAATATTCCTTTGTATCCTCATAAATTTTGAACTCAGTAAGAACTGGAATCTGCATACTCATGCAAAATCCTTGAAAATAAATAACCTCATGCTGAACGATAGCTGGTTCATAGATGAGATTAAGAAGGAAATTATCAAATTTTTGGAACAAAATGATAATGAACACATGAATTACCAGAACCTCTGGATACCACAAAGGCAGTCCTAAAGGAAAATTAATAGTGTTGCAAGCCTTCCTTAAAAGAACAGAAAGAGTAGAAGTCAACAACTTAATGGGACATCTCAAGCAACTGGAAAAGAAAGAACATTCCAATCCCAATCCCAGCAGAAGAAAAGAAATAACTAAACTTAGAGCAGAATTAAATAAAATTGAAAACAAAAGAATTATACAACAGATCAACCAATCAAAAAGTTGGTTTTTAAAAATCTCAATAAAATAGATAAACCTTTGGTTAACCCAACCAGAGATAAAAAAGTAAAATCCCTAATTTCATCAATCAAATGATAAAAGCCAAATAACAACAGACTCCTCAGAAATTCAAAATATCCTTAATGAATATTACAAAAAACTCTATTCTCAGAAATATGAGAATCTGGAAGAAATTGACCAATACTTAGAAGCATACCAGTTTCCTAGACTTAAACAGAAAGAAGTGGAAATGCTGAACAGACCTATATCAAGTACTGGAGTAGAATCAACTATACAAAATCTCCCCAAAGATAAGAGTCCAGGACCAGATGGCTTCACATCAGAATGCTAATTCCTTTAAAGAGGAACTAGTACCTATATTACTTAACCTTTTCCAAAACATCAAAAAAGAAGGAATACTTCCCAACACACTCTATAAAACAAATATCACCTTGATCCCCAAACCTTGAAAAGACACAAGAAAAGAAAGTTATAGACCAATATCTCTAATGAATATTGATGCAAAAATATTCAATACAATCCTAGCAAACAGAATCCAACAACACATCAAACAAATTATACATCATGACCAAGTGGGTTTTATCCCAGGGTCCCAAGGCTGATTCAATATACATAAATCTATAAATATAATACATCACATAAACAAAATAAAAAACAAAGACCAAATGATTCTCTCAATTGATGCTGAAAAAGCTTTTGATAATATCCAGCGTCCTTTCATGATCAGAACACATAAGAAAAATAGGTATAGAAGGGACCTTTCTTAAAGTGATAGAGGCCATCTACAGCAAACCAACAGACAATATGATATTGAGTGGAGTAAAATTGAAATCATTTCCACTCATATCAGGAACCAGGCAAGGTTGCCATTGTCTCCACTGCTTTTTAACATTGTAATGGAAGTCTTAGCCATCACAAATAGGCAAGAGAAGGCAATCAAGTGTATCCAAATAGGATCAGAGGAGATTAAACTGTCACTCTACGCAGATGATATGATTGTATATGTGGAAAACCACAGGGACTCAACTACAAAACTCTTAGAATTTATCAAGGAATATAGTAGCGTCTTAGGATACAAAATCAATACTCACAAATCTGTTGCCTTTATATATATCAACAATAGTCAAGCTGATAAAACAATCAAGGACTCTTTGCCCTTTACAATAGTGCCAAAGAAGATGAAATAGCTTAGAGTGTACCTAACAAAGGACGTGAAAGATCTCTATACAGAGAACTATGAAACTCTGAGAAAAGAAATAGCCAAAGATGCTAACAAATTGGAAAAACATACTATGCTCATGGCTGGGAAGAATCAACATTGTTAAAATGTCCATACTACCCAAAGCAACCTACAGATTTAATGCAATCCCTATTAAAGTACCTCTGTCATCATTTAAACATCTGTAAAAAATAGTATTTAGTTTTATATGGAAACAGAAAAAAACCTCAAATAGCCAAGACATTACTCAGAAATAAAGACAAATCAGGAGGAATCACACTACCAGACTTCATACTATACTATAAATCTATAGTCATCCAAACAGCACAGTACTGGCACAAAAACAGAGAGGTAGATGTATGGAACAGAATTGATATCCAAGATATGAACCCAGACATTTATCATCATTTGACCTTTGATACATCTATCAAGAATATAAATTGGCAGAAAGATGCCTTATTTAACAAATGGTGCTGGGTGAATTGGCTGGCTACTTGTAGAAGAATGAAACTGGACCCACGCCTTTCACCATTAACAAAAATTGACTCTCACTGGATAAAAGACTTAAACTTAAGACATAAAACTATAAAAATTCTTGGAGAGAGTATAGGGAAACAATTGAAGAAATTTGCTTGGGGGAATACTTTATGGGCAATTGAAGCAAGACCAAAAATATATTACTGGGACCTGATCAAATTAAAAAGCTTCTGTACTGCCAAGAACACAGTAAGTAAAGCAACTAGACAGCCCTCAGAATGGGAGAGGATATTTGCAGGTTATGTTTCTGACAAAAGTCTAATAACCAGAATCCACAGAGAACAGAAACTTATTATAGGAAAAGAACAAGTGATCTCATTTCATTGTGGACAAGAAATATGAACAGAAGCTTCTCTGAAGAAGACAGGTACATGGTCTACAGACATATGAAAAATGCTCATCATCTTTAATCATCAGAGAAATGCAAACCCAAACCACTCTGAGATACCATCTAACTCCAATAAGAGTAGCCCACATCACAAAATCCCAAAGCTACAGATGTTGGCATGGATGTGGAGAAAAGGGAACACTACTGCACTGCTTGTAGGAATTCAAGCTACTGCGTTCCTTTTGAAAGAAGTTTGGAGAACACTCAGGGAACTAATGTAGATATACAACTAGTAGAGGAATTGATCCTGCAATTCCTCTACTAGTTGTATATCTAAAATAACAAAAATCACTCTGCAACAAAGATATTTGCACTAGATTGTTGATTGCAGCTCAATTCATAATTGCCAAGTCATGGAAGAAGCTCAAATGTCCATCAACCCTTGAATGGATTAATAATTTGTAGTATATGTATACCATGAAATACTATGCAGCATTAAAAAAAAGATGGAGACTTTACCTCTTTTATAGATGGAGCTGGAAAATATTGTTCTTAGTAAAGTATCTCAGGAATGGAAAAAATATCTAATGTACTCAGTACTATTATGAAACCAATTTATAATCACTCACACTTTCATATGAAATATGAATCACAACTATAGCCGAGGATGAAGGAGAGAAGGGAAGGGAGATGGGAGGGGAGGGTGTTGGTCTGATAGAGGGAGGGTAAATGGTGGGACCACACTATGCAGCATACTGCAAGGGGACAAGTCAAATCTATCAAGTATAGAACACAAATGTCTTAACACAGTGATTAAGTAAATGAGGTGAAAGCTATGTTGATTAGTTGGATGTAAGCACTCAAATTTGTACAAATAACACACGGAATCCTGCACAGGCCTAAATGTATTCATGATCTATCTATATATGACTTAATAAAAGAAAAAAAAGTGAAAAAAAAAAAAAAAAAGGAAGAAACCCGGTAACATGTTGACCTTGTAACGATAATTTAATGCATCACCAGACGACTAACAGAAAGATCTGATTTAAAATATTAATAGTCCTGACTGATGATTTTATTTATTACTAAGTAGCTACTAAGTGTGGGGCTTCTATAAGCCAGGCGCAATGCTAAACAATTTACATGCCTTCATTTGCCCCATCTTATAGCCCTAACCTATGGCCTGCCTCATAGTGTTGGCAAGACCAAACAGCACATGCATATGGGTAGCTAAATAGTCAGTGATGAAGGAACAATTCACAAAGGTGTCATCAGGACTAAGGGAACAAAAAAGAGGTGGATGAAACATTTAGGGAATACGTCTAAAAGTTTTCAAGAAAGGGACAGTTTTGCCAGAACTTGAATGCAATGAACGGCCTTAGAAAGGGCTCTGCCCCTCCATGGAGCTGGGCAAGGATGGAGTTGGGGATGAGAGAACTCCCCATTGTCCTCCAGTCTCTGGACACCATTTCCCATGGATGGCAGAGGCAGAGGGCAGGGGAGTCTAGGTGACACAGTCCCCAGAGGTCAACCTTTAAGCACAGAGCAAGAAGGGTGGGAAATGGAACCAAAGAACAAGCAGAGAACAACCAGCACACCAGCTACTGCTGCCTCTTTTTAGAAATGAAGAAACTGAGGCTGTCCAGGGATCCTCACCAGGAGTTTCAGATTGTAATGCTCTGATGCCTTTGGCATGACTGCCAGTCAAAAGGTAGACAGGGCACATAAATAATTTCTTTTCTTCCATGCACTTTTTTGCTTTCCTTTTAGATAAAGTCCTAGTAAAGCATGTTGGGCTCCATTTTATTCCATAGCAATAATAATAAGAAGAATACCTAATACTCAAAAAGTATATGTGTCTATTAAGGAATGCTGAACAAGGTTTAGGGTATGAGTGAGAATGTGAGTGTGTGGGTGTGTGAGACAGAGGCTAATGAGCTCAACTCAGCAAACACAAGCCTTTCTTCATGCCATTCTACGGGATGTTGGCAAAATGTGTCTTGTATTTACTCTTAGTTACAGAAGAGCCAGAGTACCATTTTTCACTCTAGGAAATAAAAATTCTGTTAAGTAGGAAAAAAAATACTGAGGCTTGATTCATTTTAGTTTCCTAATTTTCCACTTATTGTTCTTAGGGGAGCATTCTCTGATTTAGTAATCAGAGCAGTTGGTCATATATATATGAACAGAAAATAATGAACATCTATTCTGAACCATATTATCACCTATTTCAGTTAATTCTCATAGGGCACGTTGGCTGGAAAATTATTTCTTTTAATGAATAAATACAAAAATAAAGACCAAATAATGCAAACATCAGATCTCATCATTTAACTTTCTGTAATTAGAATAATCTCAACTTTTGATAATGTTGCAACTGGAAAGATAAGCAGCTTTTCCCAGGATACTGGTTGCCAAATTCCCAATCATGGTGCAGTTGTAATGAGTTGAGTTTCTAAAGGAAAGATGATGGGATGCTGTGACCCCAAGAGTGGAAGCTGTGATATCTATATTGAGGTGCATGGCTACAGTGAGACACCCAACCCGGGGTAGTTGAAATCAGCTTTAAACTAATGCATGGGAGCCGTCAATGAATGTGCAGCTATTGGTAGGAAGTAAAACAGAAATGGGGGTCTGGAGTGCTAAGGTCTGAGTGTTTGTGTCTTCCTAAAAACCACATGTTGAAATCTTAATCCTCAAGGTTCTTAAAAAGAGAGGGGAGTTTTAAGGGGAGGTGATTCGGTCACGAAGGTGGCATCCTCTTTCTTACAATTAGTGTTCTTTTGAGAAAGGAGAGATCTTGCTTCTTTTCTCTCTCCCACATATAGACAAAGCAAGAAGTCATCTGCAAACCAAGAACAGGGCCTTCACCAGATCCCCACCATGATTGACATCCGGGTCTCCCTCATCCCAGACTCCAGATCTGAGATAAATAATTGTCTGCTGTTTGAGACCCCATACTATGTCATTTGTCATGCTGAGACAGGGTAGATTCAGGCCATGAGTCAGGGGTGCTTGCATTCCCTTCAGCCCCCTCTTCTAAAGAACCTTCCAGAAGGTACACAGCCAGGAAGGTCAGCATGGAGGTGCTGATGCATAAATGACAAGCAGGAGGTGGAGATGATGGAGCAGGCACATCGCTGAAGAAAAGCCATTTATTTCCACTGGTATGCTTTACCTTCTTAACCTCCTAAAAGGCAGCCAGGACTTCTCAACTACACTGTGCACAAACATTTAGATGTGAAGATGCCAACATCCAGTCTCTCAAAAGACACGGGAAATCTACTTACTGACCTGCATCTCATCTCTCCCTGTGTCCTGGGAAGGAAACAGGGCCCCTCTTTCTCAGCCACCCCGTCACCCTTCCTGAGTCTACCGAGCCTGGGCTCCTGTCTCTGTGGTCCCAACTGTGGTCCTAGCATCCTAACTGGACTATCAGCTGCTACACTCACCTTCCTGCTACCTACACTCTGCTAAACAGCAGGAGTAAGCCTGCAAAAGCACAGGTAAGTACACATCACCTCTGCGCTCAAACCATCCAGTAAAGCTCCATTCTTCTCAGAAGAAAACCCCAATTCTTTACAGTCACCACAGGCTCCACATGGCCTGGCCACTCGCTGCCCCCAAGGATATTCTTGTGGTATGAGCTGCTCCAGTCACACTGGCCAGCTATGCCAGCTGATACAGGGTTCCCCCATTCAAGGCTCTACAGGGGACCCCAGTTTTCCTAGGCCTGGGCAATTTCATGAAGGGAATGCCCTGACCTTTTGTCCTGAGCTGGGGGGACCGCATTGCTTCTTTCTCTTTCTGCCACATACAGACACACCAAGAAGATAGTCATCTGCAAACCAAGACAGGGCCTTCATCAGATCCCCACCATGTCACCATTTATCACCTGGAACATGCAGTATCAATGTATGATAGGCTAATACTTCCTGTCTCAAGGCCCTTGCCCAGGCATATATTCTTTACTATGAAATCTCAACTCCAGATAGCAGCCCTACTCACTCCGTGGGCTCTGGGAACTCTTCTTCTTTTTTTTTTTTTTTTTTTGGCAGTTTTTGGCCGGGGCTGGGTTTGAACCTGCCACCTCCAGTATATGGGGCTGGTGCCTTAGTCCTTTGAGCCACACGTGCCAACCTGGGAAGTCTTCTTTTAAATGTCCACCTGCTCAGTGAAGTCTTCCTGAACCTCCCCATTTAAATTACAATCTCCCCTTATACCGAATTTCCAAATTCCTCTTACCCTGGTCACATTTTCCTTTCCCATATGACTTGTTACTTTCCAATGTATTATATAATCTATTTATTTACTTTGTTTTCTCTCCCTCATCACTCCTGCCTAACCCACCCTCAGCTTCAAGCAAGAAAACTCCACGAGAACCAAGACGGCAGCCGGTCTTGCCCACTGAGGTATCGCCAGAACCTACACTACTTAGCTTATGAGGTGACTCACACATTCTTTTTAAGTGAATGAGCAATCAAGAAAAGGAATAATTATTAGGTGCCTTCAATTATGTAAAGAATAAGTGAGATGCCTACACTTCTGACAACCAGGGTCACAGATGGAGGAAGTGGACAGCCCTGGCACCAGGTAAAAGGCACGCCAAAGCCCCTCAGCTAGGGGAAAGACCACCTTCTGCTATACTTTAGCAACTGAGCAAAAGACGTCAAGAAGTCATTAATAATTTACAAAATTTTTATACAGTCTACTTTTTCAGTTTGAGAGAGTAATTATTCCCACTGGTCATTAATTAGGTAAAATTTGTGTACCCTAGGGGACATCTGGCCACGTATTTCCTTTTTAGTTGTCACAGCAGTGGAGGGGCGCAGTCCTGGTACTTGAGAACAGAGGCCAGGAGTGCCACTCAGCATCCCATGATGCTCAGGGCAGCCACCCACGAAGCATGACCTGGCCCCAAACATCAATAGTGCCAAGGCTGGGAACGCAGTCCTCCAATATACAATGAATATTTTCAAATTAATTAAATGTGTTCATTTCATTTATGTGGAATTTTATATGTGATAGGCTAATACTTCATCTCATCTAAAATGTGAATGAATCACAAAATCACTTTTTTTTTTGGAGCAGTCCTCTTGCTCCAAAAGAAGGTTCAGAGGTAGCAACATTCATTAAACCAGAACACACTACATTTCTTTTCTTTTTTTTGCAGTTTTTGACCTGGGCCGTGTTTGAACCCGCCACCTCTGGTATATGGGGCCAGCGCCCTACTCCTTTGAGCCACAGGCACTGCCCCACACTACATTTCATATAACATAAATTATTCCTCTCTTTCAGCAAGGGTGCTACATCCTTATATATTATGCTATCCATAATATATAAATATGTGAAGTATCAGATACATTAGAAAACATAAAAACAAATAATTGGAAAATAGTTTTTATGGATGGACTTATTATGCATGTCTTCATTTATTCGTGCCATGCTTTTAACAGCAAATTCTTTATTCATATCTGGAATCGGGTTTCAAAATCATTTAGGTCATTAAATAAATGTCTTCAATAGTCTGAATATCCTCATCACTAAACTTACCACAGAAATGCCACCAAAGCCGTTAATTTTATCATATTTGAGCTCTGGGACTATTTATTTTTTAGAAATTTCTCAGCTAAAAAAAGGAAAAGCTTTCAAAAAATGGCAAAAGGGAAGGGAATCCCGTATTTTGCCATTTGTGTAGGGCTTTTGTTTTTCCACAGCAGAACCCTACACTGGTCCTGACATCTTGGAAATCTGCAGTTATTTAACATTTCTTTCTAAATCTACTATTTATTTTCTCCATTTTTCTGCTGGATTTTTTTGATCCATTCAAATTTCCCAAAATAAAAGACACACATTGAGAATAAGCTCATACTCAATTTACTCCCAGTATTTAAAGAGATTTTCTTTTCCAACAACTCTCCTTTATGAGTGACTGCCTATTTCTCTGAAAAAGAAGGAAAGGGAAGATTGTACCTGGCTTTGCCATCCCCCAATCCCAAAGGTTTAAGATCTCACATATTTGTGTGCTTGTTCCTTTCTATCAAGTAGCAGGACGACAGAAATGTGGAAGGCCTGGGAGGCAAAGAGCATACAGCTATGGCTTTCTGAGGCATCATTTGGTTCAATGTCAGAAGGAAACAGGAGTATTTAGCATCAAAGCCAAGCTAATGTGCGTTAGCTGAGTAGCCACGGGGAGATCACTCTCTAGTATAATACATCCAACTAAACTTTGCCCGTTTTCCAGAACGTATGCATGGACATAAATCTAGTAAGACTGCTACAGTGGAATCAGAGCTCTCGCACAGCAGAACTGGAGAGTCAAACTAAAAACTGAGACAAGAAGCTGCTCCTGGGAGGGTGCAGCACAAAGATTCTGCTCCAACTATTTCTGGAAGAAATGAGTGGGCTCAAATGTGCCGTGAGCTCTCCTGCTCACGTGACAAGCATCAAGATAAACACCTCGGAAGAAACAGAAAGACACAGACACACGGGAACTCCAAGACAGGTTAGCCTTAAACCAGGGTTCTCAGGAGGTGAGTGGGTGGGGGTGCTGCCTGGCTGTGCAGGTCCCAGGGCATTGGGAGTGGACAAGACTCTGAAGCCAGCCTTCCAAGCCTCAGCTCCTCCAACCTGCATGCTTACCTGTTGGGGCCATGGCATTCAGATGACAATTGAAAGGCTTAAAAACAATTGGGAGTGAGCACATTTGTAAGGCAGGGAAGGGGGTGACTGGCCACTGATCTAGCACCCTCACTTAATCATCTCATGTTACCAGCAGCCAGCAAGGAGAGTAGACTGCTACCCAGCCATGCGGAGATGGAGAGCTTGAGCCACAGCCCTAGAATGTGTGCAACCACCCCGTGGGAGAGCTAGTATCTTAACCAGACCCTCACGGGCTGCATCTGAGTCATGGGATGTGCAGACCGTGACAGATGGTCCCATGACAGCATTTATCACCTCAAACATGAAACCTCAACTCCTGCTCCTCCTCTACCTCCACCCTGACAGGAAGATAAATAGAGAAGACAGGACAGGGCTGTGGTTTCAACTTAGCTCAGGATGGTGGTGTGCCCGGACATATGGAAAAGCTTTCAAATTCACTTTCAGATTTATATCTGCTGACAGGGATTAAAAGGAATTTTTGGTTTTGTTGGGCTGAAGAAAAAAAATCTTCCATTATTAATTTCTATAATATTTTGTTAAAATCCTCTTATAAACTTCTGGATATTGCAGCTGGGGGCAAGTGTGCCTCTGACGTCATTCAGGAGTACATATAACTTGGTGTACAAAATACACTAGTCCAGTTTTCCAAATAGCCTTGGCATTATATTAAAGTTGTCATCAGAGAATGAAATGTGAAAAGTAGAGGATTTTTGAAATCAATTTCTTCAACTCCTAAAACTATCTTTTCACAGAAAGTTACCACTGATACAAGGCAAGATGAGAAAGACTGCAGCTTGTTGCAGCTCCCACTGCCCTATCCCCTGTCCTGCGTGAATGCCACATTGATATGTACAGGGAACATTAACAGGGAACTGTTTTTCTAGTCTGAAGGAAAACAAGAGTCATAAACTCCACAATTAATTTAAGAGTAGGTTTGCTACAATACAATGCACATACATGCAGATATTTGAGTGGTTTAAATAAAATATAGATTCTCACTCTTACTCATAAGAGTGATCTGAAGAGAGGCAGTTGAGAGCCGCTCATGTCTACCCATGCCTCCCTCCCTTCCTTAGATGACACTTCACAATTCAGAATGGCTGCCTGGGCTCCAGCCATCACATTCGAATTCTAGTCTACAGGAAGGAGAAAGCAACAAAAAAAGGACATGCTTCTCCTTTTCTACATAACACTTCTCAGAGAATTTCCATTTCACTCACAGATACCTGTTGGTGGCTAGGACTTTGAATACGTTGTCACTCAAAGCTTCAAGAAAGTTTTGGAAACATGTAGTTTATACAGGCACATGAAGTATTGAACTAAAATC
Organism: Arctocebus calabarensis; assembly: GCA_963573935.1. Taxonomy (NCBI): domain Eukaryota; kingdom Metazoa; phylum Chordata; class Mammalia; order Primates; family Lorisidae; genus Arctocebus; species Arctocebus calabarensis. The sequence continues at coordinate 2,897 of CAUYON010200644.1, read as the reverse complement.
TGAGATTCTAATATAAAAGAAGAAGGGGAGAAAAGTTGTTCAAGTAGGCATACTCTGCAATTAATTCTATGTTGGTACTACTCTCGTGGTACGGACTTCTCAGGTGGTGGTCCAATCCTGACTAGAGCCAGAGGGATTGAGGCAGGTCGTCAAACATTCTGGGTCCCAGAACTTTGCACCTCAGTTCTCTGATTTTCTGAACTCCTCCCTGCGTATGGTCCCTGTCTTCCACGTGTCTATTACCTGTGTCTCTCTGCTCTGAGATCTTGCCTTCTCTGAGTAGCTCCTGCTCCCTGGTCTTGCTGGTCAGTATCTCTAAGAACTAGAACCGGGGCTTTGATCCTGCCTGATCTCCAAGCCTCGAGGAAGTAAAACAAGCATTGGCTGTGGGCTAGGAAGGACTTAGATTCCAGCCACATATCTGGCTCTGTGCAAATTAGCCTTTACACTCTATAATTTCCTCTTATATGAAATTGAAATATAAATAGTACCTACCACCCCTCGTGTGCTCCAATAAGTGTAAGACATATTAGTCTAGTACAAAGATACCACTGAAAAGACATGTCTAACCCCTCTTTGGCTTAATGAGATCTCTTTCTTGTATCTCTCAAACTTCCTAATGATGGTCTGCACCCCCACTTTGTCACCTCGGCTCTATTTTACAATGGAACAGGACCTTCCCTCTTCTGCAGTAGATCTGTATAGATAGGTCCAATAGATTGGGCTTTGACCCAACTCAGGCCTTCCTCTCTGAAGTTAGCTGACCCTGGTCAGGCTGCCTCCTAATATGACATGATGAACAATTTGTACACGGCAAGTGCAATTTAAATAATTGTCTCATGGACTGACGGCAGCCTGTATTTAGGCTCCCATGGCCACCCTTCAGAGCCATCAAATACTGTACCTTGAAAAGATTCATCTTGACAGCCTGCCATCACCTGGTGATGGAAGCACCATTTAACTACCTGTCCAGTTTCACCAGCATCTGATTTCTTGAGATAGACATTTGTCTCAGTATGTCCTTGGAGCATGAAACAGGGAACTGCCAAAATAAAGTAGCCATCACCACTTAGTGACACAGATAATAGCCAGGCGAAGACAGACAGAAGGATTTCACTGTAGCAAGTAAGTGTTAGGTCAGCTACTAAAACGTGCCTGCCCCTGAGATCAAATTTGCTAGAGGGAAAAGTCACAGAAGTTGGTAATATTTGCATTGCCCATAATGAAATTTGTAATTTTTCCTTTAAACAATGTTTGCATTTTATTTCACATGTCTTATGAATTTTATATATCTTGCAAGTTAATTTTATGTCCTATGTTTGTCTAACCCCAAGACAGTTGTCACCTTATATCAGGTTTCTACCATGTATCATCTCAATTAAAGACCTCCTTATTGGTGCCCCCCTCCTCATCCCCCCCCCCCCCGGTGCCAGAAATAGTAGAATGCCTCCCATCAAGCCTCAACCCTTGCAGAAGATTTGGTGCAAAATGTAAACTGAATCATGCTGCTCCCTTGCTGAAAAGTCTTCAGGGGTTTCCCACTGCCTTCTGAATAAAGCATGACATGAGTCCTAAGAGGATTTGGTAAGCCCATGATTCAACACTGTTGCACCCCTGCACACATACATGTGCATGTACACACACGTGCATACTCACACACGTCCAACAATAAACGCCAACTAAAGTCCTTGCAGTTCCTCTGAATTGTTTCTCACATTCCTGAATCTACATACCCACCCTCTACCCGGTTTATCATTTAAGCAAGGCAGGAAGCCAAGCCAGGGTAATGGATTCCAGCTCTCGACCTGAGGATGTAGACGGTCACTTTATAAAGGTCATAGATCTAGAGGTCTTTACTGGGACCATCAATTTGATCAATCTATGGCTTATCCCCAGTCCCCACTCAATGCCTGGCTGCTCAAGAAATGTCTATTGGGTGAATGAAGCAAGAAAAACTGAGGAAAGTGTCCTAAGGATTAAGTGTCACCAGTGACATCGATATGGCAGCTGGATCTGGCAATCCAATACCCGGGAACTTAGCTTCAAGGTGCAGCAAGACAGCAGGTGGCACACACAGAATGTGGCCCTCCCCCCTCCAGAGAGCCCAGATGAGAACAGGGACTTTCCACAGTGACTGTTCCTGAGCATCCTCCTGTTTCTGTTCTGTCTCTGTATGATTCATTCTCTCATATGTTATGATGCTTTGGTATCTTGGACCTTGTGGTCCTGGGAAGGAACTCCCCCCCCACCCCCCCTGCAGTGTTAGCTAATTTTTAGAGACAACAGACAACTTTCCCTCAGGAGCATTCCTTTGACATGCAGACCAGCCAGTCCTGTCCATGCCCCCACCTGCTTCCTGCAGTCTGGGGCACTATCTTCCAGTCTTAAATCACCCCAGGGACAGAAGTGCACAGCTGGAGACCATCCTATAATATCCCGAGCTTGTGGAGGCATTTGAGACTATCCCATCCTAAGCCTGCTCAGCTGTGCACTCTGCCTCCCTCCCTCCTGCTCTCAGAAACCACAAAAAGGCTGCCCAGTGCCCCACCCAGCCTGTGCTTTCTGCCCCCCACCCCCAAGCACCCTGTGTGTTGGGGGTTGTGCAACTGCTCATCATGGGAGCTGTGAGTCACAAACTGTCTTTTCAGCGGCAGTTGTCTGTCTCCTGATGAGTTGGGCTCAAAATACCTAAATAAAAACAAAATCCGGAGTACATTTTTAAACAGTCCTAGGATCTGCCCAGAAAAGGCCTGGGTGCAGGGAAGGTGGAGCGAAGGAGAAGGTGGAGCCGGGCATGGAAACACTGCATCCGGCGTGGGGTTGGCCACGCCAAGAGTGGCAGTGCAGCCTGTCCCATGTGCGTGCGTTTCTGGGCTTGCCGCTGCACTGCCTCCCCT
>CAUYON010200642.1:0-19592 GCA_963573935.1 Arctocebus calabarensis | reverse complement strand
TTTTATAATTTTATTGAATCATAATTCTGTACATTGGTGCAATCATAGGGCATGATTCATATACATTCAGAAATGTTTTGATCGTACTGTTACAGATAGCCTTCATGGCATTTTCTTGATCACTATATAAAGACATTGATGGTGCCCTTCAGGTTTTATAGTGAGATGTAGGCCCCTCCTTAAAATAGGGAGAATATTTAGCTAGTGGCCACCCTAAAATGACAAATATCTGCCACAAAGGCCTGCTTTAGGAGTCTTATCCACATTTCCAAGATATTTTTTCAGTATTCATTCAACCACAAATTCTATTCTTATGAAGAGTTTTAAGCAGCCCATTTTCCCCGCCATCCCCCTGTTTCTGGTGATATCCTGGCAATGCAGTGATATCACCTTTCCTTGGGGAAGGTTGCTGCAGGCAGTTGCCTGGGAGACTCACCCCTTAATCTGATTCTGGACTATCTCCTCATGGAGCTTTGAGCAAAGTAGGAGTTTGGTCAGTATCGTTGAAAGCTCAGTGTTCCTCTCCTTGGGACTCCAGGGCTATGGGTATGAGATATTACAATACTTCATTTTCACACATAAGCATAGAGACCATGGAGAACCTGTCTTGATCTGCCTATGAGGCTGGGGTGAGTATCCGTGTATTATGAGTGGGGAGACTGAGACACGGGACTCTCAAAGGAGACTTTCAGTGAATGAGATGATAGGAGAGAGGTAGGGTGCTCCGCTGAATCCCAAATAGCTGCCAACCTCACAAGGTTAATACACTTAAAAGGGCTGGAACCTCTGGGTTTTTTCCTGCATCCAGTCTGCTGTGAGTCTTTGGAATAGGTGAAAATAGCTGGTGAGCAGACTACAGCAATGCGGTCTCTTTCCTGCTCTCTTTACATCTCATTTTTCATTGTCTTCCCTCGTCCCCATCTAATCTAGACTGGGACAATCAGATGACAAAAAGGTTCTACTTTAAAACAAATGCACTCAGGTATTTATAGTAAGGAAATGTGACTGAATGAGCCAGCTGCTAAAATTAGAAGATCTGACTTAATCCATTCTGGAAGACTATGGCCCAAAGCATTTAGGGGTAAAATAAATTGATTTAGATCTAATATTTAGAAAACTTATCTCAGCTTTGGGTGGTTTGCCTCTCATGAGAAATGCTGTAGACTTCAAAATCGGCAGTAATGATGGGGATAGACTTTGCATGGAAAAGGCTTGAGGTTAGCCTGGACATCAGAAGATCTAAAGTTCGTTCTAATTCTTCTGTAGGAAAATAGGTTAAATCATCTAAGGTTTGGATTACATACATTTCAGTAAAGCTTAGTGAAACCATAAGGGAGTTTGGGGGCCCTCACTTATGTTTGGGGAATATTAACCCTCAATTATCTGGCTGGTACTTATTTAATTTCTCCACATGTGTAAATTCCTTGAATGTGTAAACAAATGAATAACATTTATTGAGGAGTTATAGGTGCCATGTACCATGCTAGGCTCTTTTTATGCTATTTTATTTAGGCCTCGCCTCGGTTTTGCTGTTACAGAAATAGAAGGTTGGCTAGGGTTTTCCTAAGTCATATTACTTGTAAATAGTAGCTTGAGATTTGAACTGATATTTAGCATTGGCAATAGATAGCAAATCTTGGAGTATTTCTGCAGTAATACCAATTAGAAATTTATTTGGGATTGTATACTTACAGGTCTCCATAAACATTTGTTTATGGTAAAGGCTCCCCTTCCTCTTCCTTTGAGCTCAACAATATCGCTATAGTGTTCAATTTCATATCTACTTTATGCTATATTATCTATTGTATCAGTTAGGAATGTGTCAAGTTTCAAGGAAAAAAACCTCAACCATCATGGTGGTTAAAATAATAGGAGCATAAAAACCCAACAATCTGATTAAAAAATAGACAAGGCAAAGCACCTGAATAGATATTTTTCCCCAAAAGACATGCAAATGGCCACAGGTAATGGAAAAGATGCTCAATATTGCATCAGGGAAATGCAAATCAAAACCAACATGAGCTTTTACTTTATAACTGTTAGGTTGGTTATTATCAAAAAGATAAGAGATAAGTGTTAACAGGAGTTTAGAGAAAAGAGAACCCTTTTGTACTGTTGATGGGGATATAAATTGGGACAGCCATTATGGGAAGCAGTATGAAGGTTCCTCAAAAAATTAAAAATAGAACTATCATGTGATCCATTTCTGGGCATATATCAAAAGGAAAGGAAATCAGTAGTATGCTGAAGAGATAGCTTCCCTCCTATGTTCATTGTAACTATCATAATAGTGAAGATATTGTAACTATTCATTGTAACTATTCATAATAGTGAAGATATGGAAACAGCACAAATGTCCATCTGTGGATGAATGGATGAAGAAAATGTGAGATACATGTACATTCATGTGCACAAACGTATACATACATACAATGGAATATTACTTGGCCTTGAAAAGAAGGAAATCCTGCCATTTGTGACAACATGGATGAACCTGGAAGACTAAGCCAGACACAGAAGACAAATACTATATGATTTCACTTAAATGCGGAATCTAGTACACAGCTATGATTTAATAAAAAAAAATGTAGAATTTAAAGGAATTGAACTCATAGAAACAGAAAGTAGAATGGTGGTTGCCAGAGGCTAAGGGTGGAGGAAATGGGGAGATGTTGATCAAAGGAAACAAACTTTCACTTATAAGATGGAACATTTCTGGGGATCTAATGTACAACATTGTTGGTGATAGGTATTACTAATTTGACTGTACTAATCATCACATCATTACGTAGTGTACCCTGAATATGTTTAATCTTTATTTGACAATTAAATATATATTTTTAAGATGGCTGCAGGTTGTTTGATACCCATCCCATTGAGAGGTGGAGGGTCTGTGTCTCCTCCCCTTGAATCTGGTGACTTCTTGGGCCAACTGAGTGATAGAAAGGATACTACATGACCCTTGCATGAGTCTAGGCCATAAGACAACCTGTAGCTTCTGTCTAGGGTTCTCGGAATACATGCTCTCAGAATACGTGTTCAGGCACTCTGGTCAAAATCCTGCCTGAGTCCAGACTTTGTTCTTCCCAGCTCAGGCAATAGACATGTGAGTGAAGAAGCCATTTTGGAAGTGCATTCTCCAGATCAGCTGGCCCAACTCCTACAAGTTTGAGTCTTCTCAGTTGAGGCCCTAGTTAGTAGTAGGTCAACCCATTCAGCAGAACTCTGTCTGAAATCTTTCCCACAGGATCTGTAAACTTAGCAAAATGACCCTGAGTCTTGGAGTGGCTTGTTGCACAGCAGAAGTAACTGAAATATCCACTGAGCTGTGGTTTACAGCAATAGAAGTGTTACGTGTATGGGTATTTACTGTGGCTGGAGATCCAGAAGTGGGCTCTTGTTGGCACTGGTTCACTGCTGAACAATGCTGTCAGGGACCCAGGTTCTTTCACATGTCCTGGTTGCCATCTTTCTCTTGTTGCCTCATAGTTTTGGTATAACTGCTGTAGTTCCTGGCTTGCATCTATATTCAAATCAGGAAGAAGAAGGGACAAGCAGAGCCAAGTTCATCTGTGTGGTTTTATCAGGAAAACAAAGGCTTTCTCAGAAAGATAGTCACTTAAGTCTCATCAACCAGAATTTTGTCACATGGCTGTCCCTAATGAGAAGAATGAGAAGGAAGGCCAAGGAAATGCATATTTACCTGGGTACACTGCTGTTCCAAACTTAGCCTGAATTTACTTAGCAAGCACCCAGGGGACAGGAACACCACGTGAGGAACTGTGGTGCCTGTCACATACTCCATTGTTTTGTACATGTTTTCTGGTTGGCTCAACTAGATGGCTAATCTTTGACAGAGATTACTTGTTACTTCCTGTTACTTCTCAGGAATCCTCTTTAGTATCCAGTACAGCACTGAGAAGGTCATTTTTGTTTGCTGTATTTACTTCTTGAAAAAAGAAGAGAGGAAAAAGGAGGACATTTTCCAAAGCAGACATCTTCAATTTTTTTCCTCACCTATCCCTTAAATGAATTTGAAAGACAGTGTTTCCCCTGGTACATTTTTAACTTGGTGTCCATAGTTTTTCATTACAACTTAACATAGTTGCAAAGAATATAATTTTGGTCCTATTTTAAATGCTGACATTTAAAAATGAAACAATTACATTGCTAGTTTTAAAATTTTGAATTGGCCAGACGTAGTGGATCATGCCTATAATCCAGTGCTTTGGGAGGCCAAGATGGGAGGATCAGTTGAGCTCAGGAGTTTGAGATCAGCCTGGGCAACACAGCAAGGCCCTATCTTTACAGAAAATGAAAAAAAATTACTTGGGCATGGTGGCATGTGCTGTAGGCCCAGCTACTCAGGATACTAAGGCAGGAGAATTTCTTGAGCATAGGACTTTGAGGCTTCTGTGAACTATAATCATGCTATTGCATTCCAGTCCCGGTGACATTGAGACCCTCTCTGGAAAAAAGAAAAAAAGAACACTCCCCCAAACAAAAAAACAACTGCCCAGTGAAGACTAAATATCACAGTAACTTGATACTATAGCTTTTATTTAAAAATATACAAATAAGCTTTTCTTTCATAGACAGAAGTTTTCCCATCATTCCTTTTTCTCCTTGAACTTGTATTTTCATTCCATTTCCCAACAGAATTTTATCCTAATGTAATATATTTTATGCTTGAAAGTGTTTTATTGATTTCTGTATCATGCTTCTCTGCAACAAAAATGTGCATATAAATTGAAATAACATTTTAAAACATTTCATGTGACTAAAAGGCTCTGCGCATTGAAAAATTTCTTCTGGATTGAATTATCACGAAAATTATTACTACTATGCAATTGAGAAAAACAATGTAACTGTGTTATATATTTTGATATGTAATTATTAAACACAAAAAGCGAAATTGCATTGGAAATGTATCTGCTATGAGATGAGTGGTATTTTAAAAAATTATTTCATGTATCTGTGGGTGCATATTACTTATGCTAGAATGAGACAAGGTTTGGCATCAATTACAGTCCTATTTTTTGTTTATTAAGACACAAGTGCTGAAAATGTTGCTCACATAATTAGATGGGCATGTTAGGAATGTTGATACATTTGAATTATTTGAGCTACTTCCAAGTCATATATTAAAAAAAAAAAACACATAGTGATCTATCGTCAAAAATTATTTTTAATGATCTCCCCGCTTATAGCTCAATTAGGTTTTCCTTCGATTATATGGAAACCACAGAGCTGGAAACCACTTGACTTGCAAAAAGATTTGTTACTCAGTCATTTGCTCACTGGCAAATGGATTGTTATTAGAGACATTCACGACCTCAATAGTTCTATGTATCCCCCTGTTGGAGCCCTAGGAGTGTGCATTCCAGGATGTTTCACATTAAGATTTGGATGACTGGGAACAGGGTCTTTCTTTTGTGAAGTAGGAGGAGGGCTACCTGGGAAGAGAAGGTAAGGAAAGTGCATTTGCCTGATGCCCTCATTGCAGGCAGATCAATTTTAGGAGTGTTTGTAGGAAAATGGAGAATCTGGAAAATAAACCTTGCAAATCTATCCATGTACCCAGACCAAGTCTGTTTGTACCCCCAAAGGTATGAGTACCCTCATTAGACTGCTGCTCCAAAGGATGTTAAGTTCACGGAGATTTTAACAGTTTTGAGACGTGGATTTGCTTGAGTTTCCCTCCTGGTATAGGGGCAAGTACCAAAGCTGGGTTCACCCCCAGGGCTGTGGAAAGGCAGAGCCAGAGCTCTTTAGTCACCTTGTTGAATTGTGCCCTGGCTCTAGGTACAAAGGGCACAGATCTCCATGCTTGTGCCACTTGGATGGCTGTTGCTGCTGCTTTTCTCTTTGTCTCTTTCTTAGCAAGTTACTCTAAATCTGTGGTTCTCAAATCTTGGCATGACTCAGAGTCAGCTGGACGCTTTGTTAAGACACAGGTAGCTGCGTGGCACCTCCTGAGTTTCTGATTCCATAGGTCTGGGGTGAGGCTGAGAATCTGCATTTCTAACAAGTTCCTAGGTCTGGAAACCACTCTTTGAGAACCACTTCTCTAAAGCATGTTCAGCCTAAAGCATTTAGGGACTGACATTTTTTCTTTTAAATTTCTCTTAGGGCTAAGGTTTTCACCTACTTGGAAGTGAGCATGTATAAATACACACATTGAATGGATATTTCAACATCTAAAACAACCTTGGAAAAAATTTACACTGCAGGAATTGTTGCTAGAGATTTTTTGAGAGATTTTGTGCACGCACATGCCCCCGTAAGGGGCACATTGTGTTTCATATTCTTATTTATTTGTTTATTCAGTGTGCGTGAAGGTCCTCTCTTTGCCAAGTTGTTCCTTCTGTTTGGATGGAATGTCTTCACCCCCATTCTTTACCCATTGATTTAATCTTCAAGACTGTTACTAAGGTAGTATCTTCTCTCTGAAGTTTCCTGGCTGTGTTAAGTCTCTTTCTAGAACTCCTGTACACTGCATAGCATTTTACAAGCATGATCTGCTTACACATTATTCATATCTCTCACACTGGATAAATTCAATGCCAGTAAGTACTCAATAAATAATAACAATTAGCTGACATTTAATGAATGCTTACGATATAGTAGGCATTTGCTAAACAGCTTACATATGCTGTTTTTGTTTTGTTTTGGGTTTTTTGAGACAGAGTCTTACTCTGTCACCCTGGGTAGAGTGCCTTGGCATCATAGCTCACAAGCACAGCTGCTCAAGAGATCCTGTTGCCTCGGTCTTTTTGAGTAGCTGGGACTACAGGCCCCTGCCATAACACCCAGTTATTTTTTCTACTTTTAGTAGAGACAGGGTCTTTCTCTTGCTCAGGCTGGTCTTGAACTCCTCACCTCAGGCAATCCACCTGCCTCAGCCTCCCAGACAGCTAGGATTACAGGCATGAAACACCCCACCCACCCCGGCCCTTACATGTAACACTTCATTGCGTCCTTATAACAACCTTATGAGGTAGACACTGCTTCACAGTTGAGGAAAATGGAGCACCAAAAGGTAAGTTAGCCAAGGGCTCGTAGCTATTCAGGAGCATTTCTTTGTTATAGCCCCCAGGGCCCAGGACTGACCCTCAGGTTTATAGCTGCTAAATACTGATGTGTCATCCCCTGAAGCTCACTGATACCCAGTCCATCTATTTGTGTTGTTAGAAATGCCAAGGGGGATGATGCTCTGGACAGCAAATTCTCTCTCTGTGGCAGGTTTCTTTCTTTCTCTCTGTGGCAGGAGCTCAAGTATAACATCTATTTGGACAGCACAAATTCATACCAGGAGAGTTAGCAACATAGGTCTTGGGTTAATACAATCTATTGGTGCACCATGGATGTTGCTAGGAGAAATAGGGCAGATCCTTGGGGACTACAGCTTCATGGATAAGAGCAGAAGGGGTTCAGTTCCAGCTCTGCACTTATTAGCTGTGTGACCTACAAGTTACTCAGTTGTTGTCCCATCTGTCGCCTGGTATCTGTTTCCTCATATGAACAAAGATGTTGGTAACTATGGACCCTAACTCATAGGCTTATGACTGTGAGGACTCAATTCATTAGCCTAAGTTAAAAATTTAGGAGCGTGTCAAACATATGACAAAGACTATGTAAACAGTATTTGCTCTTGTGACTCCTCACGTCATATCTCTGTGCCCAGCAGGGGCTTAGCACCTAGTAGGTGCTTAATGCATATATATATATATATTTTTGAGTCAGAGTTTCAAGCTGTCACCCTGGGTAGAATGCCACAGCATTATCACTCACAGCAACCTCCAACTCTTTGGGCTCAAGCAATCCTCTAGCCTCAGTTTTCCTATTTTTAGTAGAGATGGGGGTCTTGCTTTTGCTTAGGCTCATCTTGAACTTGTGAGCTCAAAGTATCCACCTGTGTCAGCCTCCAGAGTGCTAGGATTATAGGTGTGAGCCACTGCACCTGGCCCCTTAATGCATATTTTTGAATGACTGACTGATTACTTTGACTAGAACTTTGTAAGACTTTACCAAAGTTTATTTGAGAGTACATAAGGCATCTATAGCAAATATTTTGACAATGACCTACAGTAAATAAATACATTTTACGTTAGATCCTGTGAGTGCGCGCACACACACACACACTCTCACACACGCTTCATGAAACAATACTTACTTTTACTACATGTGATACATTTTAATATTTTCTATTCTATGCTACTTTATCTTTTAAAGGATGGTAACCCACTAGTTGATTTTTACGGTTTATTAAGGCATCATTGCTGGCGTTTGGGTGAACAGCTGTCTAAGGGACTTTCTCCCTTCCTTGGACACTTTCCATCTATAGCTAGATATGTTAATATTGGCAGACAGGCTCTGCATATTTTTGCTTGGACTTTAGAAGACAGAACGTTCCTCAAATTTTCATTCTTGGGCTCTGTATCCAGGTCAGTAGAGACTGTTTCTCATTTCTCCTATGCTGTGGATTCATCTTGTGGCTTGGGCTGGCCTTGAGGTCTGTACTTGTCTCCAGGGCTCCAAGAATGTGACTCTTCCATCAAGTTCCAGTTTTGCAGGGCTGGTTAGACAAGAGCCATGGCCTGAAAATCACTGTGTCAAAGGACTTGTGTATCTTTGGCAAAGTTTGGACTTGTCTATGGACATGTCATCTTCTCTTTAATGTCTCTTGGTCTTCATTTTAACGCTTTTGCCTAAGAATGACCAGCACCGTCCTTGTCCCTTGGGCTGTCCCATTGTGATTTACTACCTCTCATCCTCCTGCCATGGGCCACTGGCTTGCAGGCCTCAATTCTGTACAGGGGAAGCTTTTGGCTGCATGTAACCTGGATTTCTGAGTTTTCTACAACTGGGAGGGGTGATTAGGGAAATAGTGTATTCTGCTGCTGGAAAATTGTGATGGAATGGTCAGGCCTTGGTTGCCAAGGGAGACGCTGGTCGGGCTGTGTCCTCAGTGGGTTTAGAACTGTGTAGGCTCTGGACCAGTGTTTTTCAAACTTTTTTTTAATCTCCCAGCACACTCAAGCAGATGTTAAACTTCTATGGCACACTTAAATTATGTTGATCAAAAAAAAAAAAAAAAAAAGAATAAAGAAAAGAGTATACTTACTGTGCTTTGAACTTCTTTCAAAAGTAACTTAATTGATGATCTTTAAAAAATTTTGTGGCACACCTAAGATCCTCTGATGGCACACTGGTCCAAAGTCACTGCTCTGGACAGAGGGATCCTCTAACGACAGCTCAGCCAGAGCTCCATCAGCCACCAGGACTGTGCTCCCACTTTTCTGGCACACAATAAGGACAGGATCCTTTGGAAATGTTCTACAGCTACTAGGTTGGTTCTTTTCAAGGCCTACATATAAATGACACATGTGACACTAGTTATATGTGACACTATTCTCGAATGATTATTGATAACAAATAGACTAGGGAATACTTGGGGAATGTGAACACATGCAAAAATCAGCAAAGAAAGGAAGGGAAAAAGGAAGGAAAAAGCCAAAGGAAGGAAGGGAAAAAGCCTGCAGGCCAGGGGAAACCTCCCTTGTTGTGACTCTTAATGTGACAATAATAATACTAATAATTCCTGCTGCTATTATTGAACATCTCTAAGCTTTGATATCCATGGATTTTGTGTCCTGACTCCAACTGGTGGCTGTGTCTCTCTCTACTGCTCATGGTCGCCCATGGCTCTGTCCTTATTTGCTGTTTAAGCATGTTAAACTCCATTTTGTTGTTTCTTTGAAGTGCTAATGCCAGTCTTCTTAAACCCTGTCAACAGTGTCATGGTTTGACATTTGTGTCAAAATGTCAACAGTGCCATGGTTTAGGCTCTTGTTTTTGTCTCCCCTGGGAAGGTGAATGCTTCCATTTGTCTTTCCCTCTCTCTTTCCAGGACTTCCCCTGTCATAGCAGTGGGACTTTTGGATTTCATGGAGCAAAAGTTAAAAAAAAAAAAAAGAAAAGAGAACTCATGTAGGGTTGCTTTCTTTTTATTTTTTACAAATAAGGACAATTACCGTTTACTTTTACCATCATTTCATAAAATTGCCCTTGTGAAGACGAGGTATTCTCATAGTAACTTTTTGGTTCTTCTGGTGTGATCCAGCTGTGCCTCCTCTGATTCCAGTTCACTGCAATCTCTTGGGCATGTACTGTGTGCTCAACACGGTAGTGGACACGAAAGAAGGATTAGACTCTCGCCTTCACCCTTGGGAATTCCACAGAGGACACCTGACAAGCAGCTGTGTAGGAATGAAATTTTGGGTATAACTTCCCTCAAGACTATGAAGTTAAAGATAACGATTGGATCCTACCTGTGTCCATGTGTTACACTGGTGTGGCTCTGGGAGGGTCCTCAGGAATAAGTGGAATTTGGCATAATCTGACACTAATTAGTGGGTGCTGTTGGAAAGCAGTGGGAGGCCCAGGTGGTTCTATGCAGGAAAGGCTATGTCTTTGTTTTACAAGCTAATCTTCCTTATTTTGGAGTTTATTGTATTATGGGATAATGATGGACACCAAAAGGCCACTTAGGGCAATGGTTTGAAACTGGAAGAGGACATCTGGCAATGTCTGGAGACACTTTTGGTTGCTATAAGGGTACAAATTGGCATATCATAGTGGCATATGGAAGATGCCAAGAGTGTTGCTAAACATTTTATAAAGGGCAGGACAGCCCCCACCCCACTCCCAAATAATTGGCTAGCTCAAAACATCAACAGGGCCATAATTTAGAAACTCTGATGTAGGGACATTGATAAGAAATTGAATGGGAAGGGAGGGGAAGGGGAGGTTTGATAGAGGGAGGGTAAAAGGCGGGACCACACCTATGGGCATATTGCAAGGGTACAAGTCAAATCTGTCAAGTGTAGAACATAAATGTCTTAACCCAATAATCAAGTAAATGAGGCAAAAGCTATGTTGATTGGTTTGTTGTAACCATGTCAGATTGTATAAAAAAAAACAACACATGGTACCCAACATATACATAAATGTATTCATGATCTATGTGTATTTGACTCAGTAAAAAAAGAAACAAAAAGGAGATAACTATAGTGTTATTGGTAACATTTCATGAGCACAGGTAATGCCTAGAAGCCAGGGCTGCAGTTATAGGGTAACATTGGCCCCTCTCGTTCTCTCCAAGGAACTTTCCCAGCCATCTTCCTATTACACTTTTTTTGAACCGTGTTGCTATGAATCTCTCTCCTCCCTTAACACCTCCTCTTTTGCCGAATTTCTCCAGTGCTTTTATTCAATGGCTTCCTGCAAGCCAAAGCTTCAGAGCTACCCAGGGAACTCTGAGAGCTTGTTTGGGTAAAGAATAGAATTTGATCTTGGCCCCAGGTATATCTTTACCTTTATTCCATTTAGGCTAGATTGTTAAGGCTCATGGGTTACATGCTTCTTCAGGGGGAAAGTTGTGGCTTTGCCATAGTTCTAACCTGTTGAGTCCAAGTTAGAGTTTTTTTTTTTTGTAGAACCCTTATAGTCGATTTGTTTAATCTGGGGATGACAGCAGGGTATAGAGGTGAGTTTCCAAAACACAGTCCCTGTAACATTAGTTCTCTATATGTTATTAAGTATACTCTGATAGAAAGAGCTCATAAAAAATATTTCAGTGGTTAGTGATGTCTAGGACATTACTGGGTTAAACAGATATTTTATGGCAAGGCTTCTTGGAGTCATAGGGACATTCTGAATTTCCTCCAGGAAGTAGTACACTATATTCTAAAGCTTCATTGACCATAGGACACATTTTGTAGAACATGGATCAACAACTTAGTTTGGGAAACATTACAATGTCAAGGTATGACTTTTAAAGCTATGTCACCCTGACTTGAAATTTCTACCCTCCACCAGTGAGTAAGTACCTTTGGGCAAGGTACTTTTTGAAGCCTCACCTGGAAAACATCATCACAGGCAAATAATACTTCACCAACCAAGTATTGTGTGTTCCCACCTAAGCTCAAACTTCCATTGTTTTAGTGACATGTTTGTGTAATTTGTTGTTGCCATGAAAGTCTTTCCTACTGGGCTGAACTCAATGAGAGCTTGGATAACATCTATGACTTTTGCATTCCCTGTTATTTCCCTAATTCCTGGCACATAACAGCACTCAATAAAAGTAAGGAAATGAATTCATGATGTATGCATGCAACATACCTTGAAAGTCTCTGTGAATGTTAGTTCTCACCTGTCTCCTTCCCTTATCCCTCCTCATTGGGTAAAGACTTATTGGAAGGGGTAAGAAGGAGGTGGACATGAAGTGATGGTGACTTTGATTCTGATGAGATAGTTGGCTAGAGGCTGCATGCAGACCCAGACACATGTGTCAGTTAGTCAGTGTGTATCTGAGGCTCCCTTAAGGAAAGCATATGTATTCATTTGTAACTCTTTGCCACAGAACTACTATGCTGGTTAGTTCTCACCTGGAGTACTCAGTTTGAGGCATCAACCATTAAGTGGGAGAAGACATTTTTTTAACGTCCCTAACCCTGGCTGGTTTCTGAAAGGACAAGAGAGGGTAACAAAGACAGTCAGAGGTTGATGAATGTCCTCCTGGGAGGGTCCTGGAGCATCTGCATATCCCAGATGGTGACAAATGGCAAAGGAAATGGTGATGCTTCCACTAGAGAGCATATCGGGATACCTGTTAACTTTCTTCTTATGAACAGGATGTTCTAAGGAAGAGGGCTTTGCACCAGTCTGAGCAAACCTGAGTTTCAGTGTCTGTGTGACTGTGAATGAGTTCCCTGCCCCCAGGGCCCAAGTTCATTTTTTTTTTTCTTTAAATTTTTTTCAGGTAAGAGTACAAACAACCAGGTCAAAAAGTTTGACTTTGCTAGGTAGAGTTCCTCCTGTGGTCGTGTCCCTCACACAAAAGTTGTGCCAACCCCCCACCCCCTATTCATTCAGTGAGAGCTCCCCCTCCCCTCCCTCACCTTCATTACACTTCCGCCCAACTTGAATTGAGATGAGTTTCTCTCCTACGTGGGCATAGATCAGATCACCCACTGGCTTCATATTAGTACTGTGTACATTGCATAATTGCCTTTCCATTCTTGTGATACTTTACTAAGAAGAATGTTTCAACTCAAGTTTCCTGTTTCTAAAATAAAGGTTTGGGACTGGATGATATTTGCATGGCTCTTTTGGTTTGATGAGGCATGCATTTAAGTTGTTTGAGGGCTGTGCTGGAGAAGTCTATAGACTCCAGACTTTTTCTTTGGGTTTTGAAGGGGAGAATGGAGGGTGGGAAAAGAAAGGACCAATGGTTGCTCATGTGAAAAACCCATTTCAGAGGGAGAGAGAATATGAACAAGTCCTGTTGCCACAAGTGATAGCAGAGCTACCTGCCTTGCCTATTCTTGAGATGACCCTGAAGACTCTTGCTCTCAAGTTTTAAATAATAGATGTTTTATTTTAGACTAATATTAGATTTAAAGAAAAATTGTGGTGATAATACAGACTGTTCCTATATACTCTAGCAGGCATCCTCAAACTTTTTTGAGGGGCCAATTCACTGTCCCTCAGATCGTTGGAGAGCTGGACTATAGTTAAAAAAAAAACAACTGTGAACAAATTCCTATGCGCACTGTACATATATTATTTTGAAGTAAAAACAAAACAGGAACAAATACAATTCACACCGCTGCATGTGGCCGTAGGCCATAGTTTGAGGACCTCTGCCTAGGGTGTGGTCTGAATATTTGTGTCCCACCAGGCAATGATGTTAGGAGGTGGGGCCTTTTGGGAGGTGATTATGTTCCCAGGGCAGCATCCTTATGACTGGGATTAGTGTCCTTATGAAATAGGCCAAGGGTGCCTTCCATTAGTGAGGACACAGCAAGAGGGGGCCATTGATGAACCAGGAAACCTGATGCTGAATCTGCCAGCATCTTCACGTTGGGCTTCTCAGCTTCAGAACTAGGAAAGAAAGTTTTGTCATTTGTAAGCTGTGCAGTCTATGTCGTTTTGTTATAGCAGCCTAAATGGACCAGGACGTACATACAATTTCTACTGGAATTAACATCTTAAGTTAGTATGGTGCCTCCATTATAGTTGATGAGCCAATACTAGTATGTTAAAAACGTCATGCTTTAGGTAGTGCCTGTGGCTCAGTGAGTAGGGCTCTGGCCCCATATGTCGGAGGTGGCGGCCAAAACTGCAAAACTGGTGGCGGCCAGCCCCGGCCAAAAACTGCAAAAAACAAACAAAAAAACCATGCTTCATTCAGATTTCCTTATTCCTTCTAATTGTCCTTTTTCTGTTCCAGGACCCAAGCAGGATATCACCCTACATTTCGGTTCTTCTTGGCTATGACAATTTCTCAGACTTTCCTCATTTTTAATGACCTTGACAGTTTTGAGGAATACTGGTCAGGTATTTTGTTGAAGGTGTTTCCTCATTGTAGTGTGTCTGCTGTGTTTTGTATGCTTAGATCAGAATTGTGGGTTTTGGGGAAGAAACACACATCACTGTGTTAAGAAGGATTCTGAGGCAACATCAGTCCTCAGCAGGTAAGAATGGTGTAATCAATTAGCAACCTTCGGCAAAGGTGTGAAAGGGAATCAAGCTTACCCTTTTTGGTTGAACTAACACACCACTGTACAAATGAGGAGACAGAAGATCAAAGATCATATGCCCAGTTAGTGGCTGACGGGGCTCAAAGCCATCTCTTCCAATGCTCAACTCTATATGTGAGCAGTAGGAAAAAAGAAGAGAGAGAGGCCAGCAAAGCCTTCCTTTGGAAGATGATGGCAGCAAGTTGAAAACAAAAGGCCAGCGAGACTCTGAGCAGCCTCTCCTTCCGGCCACTATCCCAGGATAAACATTTCTTCTCAGCCCCTATTAGCAGGGCACCAGCAGTAATCTAGAAGGAACTCTGATAGATTAATTCCCTCTTAACCGAGTTGCTTCCTTTCAGACTACTTCAGTTCCACACCAACCCCCACCACACCCCCAGGCTCCCAAGTTCCTCAAAATCTCTGTCTGGGAGAAATAAAGAGAAAAGTGATTAGCACATTCAGCATTCTAGTGACCCTTCTATAGGGGAGGATAATCATTTATTAGCTTAAGTAAATCCAAGTGCCTAATTTGTTTTAGATTGGCTGTGAGATGTTGACAACAAATGAGAAGAGGCTCACTCACTGTGCCTGGGGCTCTGCCAGAGACCTGGGAGGCTGGCAAAAGTCAAAATAATTCTTTTTATTTTTCATTTAAAACTGAAAACTCAAGGAAGTGGAGCATAGCTTCCCACTCAAGTATGGGCTACTTGCAAACAGTGACTTCACTCCAACTCCTGAGAGAAGCTGCTTGGGCTGTGGCCTGTGAAGCCATGGGGATGGGGCTGCCCAAAACCTCAGGGACCAAACCATCACTCCCATCCAGAAGGCAGGATATAAAGTCAAAGATTATTCTTCAGCCTCAAGATTTAATGCCATTTGCCTCATTGGGTTTTGAACTTACTTGGAACCTGTTACCCCTTTTTTCTTTCTACATTTTCGTATGAGAATGTCTGTCTTGTGCCTGTCCCACCATTGTATTTTGTAAGTATATAACTTGTTTGATTTCACAGTTTTATTGATAGGGAGCGATTTACCTCAGGCCAAATCATACCTTGAGTCTCACACAAATTTGTTTTAGATGAGACTCTGGACTTCAGAGTTTTGAGTTGGTGCTGGAACAACTAAGACTTTGGGGGCTGTTGGGATGGAATGAGTATATTTTGGATGTAGAAAGGGCATGAAATTTGGGGAGTGGGAATGAAATGTTATGGTTTATGGAAATTCAAGGTCAAGGTGCCAGTAGATTTTGGAAACCATAAAGTCCAGAGTCTCATCTCGTCTTCCATAGATAATACTATATCCAAAATTCATATGTTGGAACTTATACCCAAAGGTGCTGGCATCAGAATATAGGACCTTTAGGAGGGTAATTAGGTCCTGAGGGCTCCACACTTGGGAATAGGATTAATGCCCTTATAAAAGGGCTAGAGGGAACTAGCCAGGCCTGTTTGTGCCCTTTGTCTCTTTTTCCATATACAGACATCAGGGTCGTGTCATCTATGAGGAATAGGCCCACACAATATTCCAAACACATTTGTGCCTTGATCTTGGACTTACTAGCCTCCAAAACTGGGAGAAATATATTTATATTATTTATAAATTACCTGGACAAAGGCATTTTCTTATTTTGGCAGGAATAGACTAAGGCAGTGTATCTAGGAAAGAGGAGGAGAAAGGCAACTATTGGGCACAGTAGGATTGACCTTGCCCTCTGGATATAGTCCCACTCCAAGCCTTGACCTTTATCACGGCCTGAACACACAGCCTGGCCTTGCTCTTTTCTCACATACAACACATTGCTTTTCATGACACCTTTGCAATTTAGCTCCTGGATGCCCATTCACTGAAGCTGATGTTCAGTGTTAAGAGGATCGGAAAGTCCTCCTTGAGTGAGTATATTCAAACTGGGTGAAATAAAGGACTTCCCTGGAAAAGAACAACAGAAGGAAATCCCTAAGGCTTCAAATCTGAGTATTTCCAGAGACCACAAGGCCTACTTTTTTATAGAGAAGCTCTCCTTTTCTCTTTTCCAAACATTTGAGTATACTATATGAATCCATTCTTCTTTATGAGCATCCTAAATGTTTTGGTTTCCCTGAGAGTAAAGGCTGAATCCAGGACTTGAGTCCAGGTGGTTTATTTGGAAGGGTGGTGGATGCCCTTCTGTGACACACTCAGATCCTCCTGCAGTAATGAAGGACATATTCCCCAACAGCTGGGAGGGCTGTGTCTGAGAGGACTTAGCTATCATTTGCCTCAGGATGGTCTCACTTTCAGACAGCTGCCTAGTTCTGGGTGACATGCACTTTCCTGTTTGGCTCCATCCAATGACTGATGGAAGTCATGATTCAAAGCTTTGGCCACTCTAATCCCAACTTGGGACAACTCAGAAGTGTCATCCCAGCTTCAAAATTCCTCAGAGGTCAGTGGAAACCCTCACTGATGCTGTGTTTAGCCTCTGCTGCCCTGTCAGCCCAAGCTGCCTCTTGCCCCATCCCCTTTACAGGTGTTGATTCCAAGAGTTCCTCATAATAAGCCTCATGTGTACTAATTTCAATCTCAAACCCTGCTTCTCAGGGAAGAGAACCTTTGACAGTAGGTGCCAGAGATGGTCTGGGAAAACAGATGCTAGGATGGAATTTTCAAGCAGCCTGGATCAGCTGCCTGGGTGCCAGTGAGGACTGGGGTAGGTGGAACACAGATAACCCCTTTACATGTCAGTGATACAAACTTTAATTTGTGGTGGCTTGGGATGGTTAACAGTGAAAAAGAATGGATTGAAGTTTTCTTTGCGGGAAGGTTCTATACTTTATTTTTTATTGAATAATTTATTTTAGTTTCCTTATTAAGAATGGAATGAGAATAGTTCAATCTCTTTAACAGATGTAGGGGCTATTCAAGTTATCTATTTCTTCTTGAGTGAAATTTGGTACTTTGTGTTTCAAGGGATTTTTCTTTCTTTTTTAAAATTATTATTAAATCATAGCTGTGTACATTAGTGCAATCAAGAGGTACAATGTGCTGGTTTCATGTACAATCTAAACTATTTTCATCAAACTGATTAACATAGCCTTAATGGCATTTTCTTAGTTATTGTATGAAGACATTTGTATTTTGCATTTAGTAAGTTTCACCTGTACCCTTCTAAGATGCACCATAGGTGTGGCCCCACCAATCACCCTCCCTCCACCCCAACCACACCCCTCCCCATCCCACCCATGCACCTTTTTCCCATATTCATGTGCTATAGTTGGGTTATAGCCTTCATATGAAACCTTTAGATTAGCTTCATAGCAGGGCTGAGTACATTGGATACTTTTTCTTCCATTTTTGAGATACTTTGCTAAGAAGAATATGTTCCAGCTCCATCCATGTAAACACGAAAGAGGTAAAGTCTCCATCTTTCTTTAAGGCTGCATAGTATTCCATGGTATATATGTACCACAATTTATCATTCCATTCGGGGCTTGATGGGCACTTGGGCTTCTTCCCTGACTTAGCAATTATGAATTGGGCTACAATAATCATTCTGGTACAGATGTCTTTGTTATAATGTGATTTTTGGTCTTCTAGGTATATACTTCATAAAGGAATTATAGGATTGAATGGCAGGTCTATTTTTAGATCTCTAAGTACTCTCCAAATATCATTCCAAAAGGAACATATTAGTGTGCATTCCTACCAGCAGCGTAGATGTGTTCCCTCTACTCCACATCCATGCCAACATTTCTGGTGTTGGGATTTTGTCATGTGGGCTAATCTTACTGGAGTTAGGTGATATCTCAAAGTAGTTTTGATTTGCATTTCTCTGATGATTAAGGACGGTGAGCATTTTTTCATTTGTCTGTAGGCCATGCACCTGTCTTCTTTGGAGAAGTTTCTCTTCATATCCTTTGCCCACCCTGAGATGGGATCACTTGTCCTTTTCTTGCTAATACGTTCGAGTTCTCTGTGGATTCTGGTTATTAAACCTTTGTCAGAGGCATAACTTGCAAATATTTTCTCTCATTCTGAGGGATGTCTGCTTGCTATACTTACTATGTTCTTGGCTGACAGCTTTTTAGTTTGATCAGGTCCCAGTAGTGTAGTTTTGATACCGCTTGAATTGCCTGGGAGTCCTCCTCATAAAATATTCACCCAAGCCGATTCCTTCAAGAGTTTCCCCTGTACTTTCTTCTAATATTTTGATAGTTTCATGTCTTAAGTTCAAATCTTTAATCCAGTGAGAGTCTACCTTAGTTAACGGTGAGAGGTGTGGGTCCAGTTTTAGTCTTCTATAGGTCTCCAGCCAGTTCACCCAGCACCATTTGTTAAATAGGGAGTATTTTCCCTACTGAATGTTCTTAATTGGCTTGTCAAAGATTAAGTAATGGTAAGTACCTGGATTCATCTCTTGGTTCTCTATTCTGTTCCAAACATCTACCTCTCTGTTTTTGTGCCAGTAGCATGCTGTTTTGATCACTATTGATTTATAGTAGAGTCTTAGGTCTGGTAGCATTATTCCTCCTGCTTTGTTTTTATTTCTGAGTCTTGGCTATTCTAGGTTTTTTCTGACCCATATAAAATGAAGTATTAATTTTTCAAGATCTTTAAAATATGACAATGGAGCTTGATAGGAATTGCATTAAAATTATATATTGCTTTGGGTAGTATAGACATTTTAACAATGTTGATTCTTCCCATCCATGAGCATGGTATATTTTTCCATTTGTTAACATTTTCAGCTATTTCTTTTCTTAAAGTTTCATAATTCTCTTTATAGAGATCTTTCACATCTTTTGTTAGGTAAACTCCCAAATATTTCATCTTCTTTGGCACTACTGTGAAAGGAATAGAGTCCTTGACTGTTTTTTTTGGTTTGGCTATTGTTAATATATGTAAAGGCTTTAGATTTATGGGTGTTGATTCTGTAGCCTGAGACATTGCTGTATTCCTTGATTGCTTCTAAAAGTTTTGTAGTAGAATCCCTGGTGTTTTCCAGATATACAATCATATCATCTG
>CAUYON010200640.1:0-15249 GCA_963573935.1 Arctocebus calabarensis | reverse complement strand
GGAGAAAGGAAGAGCAGAGAGAGGGAAGGAGCGAGGGGGGTGGAGTCTTGGGGTATTGGTGTGTGCCACACCTTTTGGGGGCAAAACACGATTGTAAGAGGGACTTTACCCAACAAATGCAACCAGTGTAACATGGTTTCTCATACCCTCAATGAATCCCCAACAATTAAAAAAATATATATATATTAACTCATCTTCCCCTGGTATCCTAAGCTGCTCATCTTCATTTCAACATTAAGAAGCACTGCCAAGGGTGACTGGCAGGGAAGAACTCCAGAGGCCGCCATTCATTTGGCAGCAGGCAAAGGAAGACCATTTACATTAACTACAACTTGAGCTGTGTCCTCCTGCATTGGTACAACATGACCTTCTATCTAATTATGAGCCAAAACCCATGGGTTATCCTTGACTCTTCTCTCCATGATATCCAGTCACTGTCAACTCCAGGTCCTAAATGCCTTAGAAAAACCACCCTCCTCTCAATCCCTAATGCAACCCCTTCCTGGTCAAAACACTGCCATGTTTCTGACACTTTTACTATGAAGCCCAAAATTCTTCACAGCATTTTCATAATCTTTAGGTACTGTGCATACTTGTCTCTCTGGCTTCAAATTTAGTGACTTTCCCTTAGTACTCAACGATCCAGTCATGCTGACAGTTTCTCATTTCTGTTTTACTTTCTCTCACCTCTGCGGTCCTAGTCATGCTTTGCCCTAACCTTGGAATCATTTGTTTGTTCTCTTTACTAGCAAGGCTTAACTTTGGCCTCCTCAGGATTCTAGACAAGGCTGAATAGAGGCAGAGAGTGACTGCCAAATCATATGCCAAATCTAGCAGGTGTTTCTGAGTCTTTCTTTTCTGACCTTTAGTAGTATTTGACATTGCTTACTATTTAGATGATCCCTGGAGAAGTGATAGGAAAATGAGTGAGACATGAGGGAATAAAAGCAGTACAGAATATATTAATGGGCATGTTACCACTATGGACATTGAGTACCCAATTCTACTGGGAAGCTATAGGGTATAATGTAAAATATGTCTCAGAATAACACAGAAATAACAGAATAACACAGGAATCAAGGAAGCTGAATCACCATCCTCCATCTTTTGTTGTTCCTGGTTGAGACTATTTCATGAGAAGATCAATTAGTTGTCCAGCCTGACCTTTGGACAGTCTGGACAAGCTGGGGAAATCTCTTAGTCAGAGCATGGCAGAGGCCTGAAGTACGCTGTCCATACTCACTGAAAACATATATGGGAAGGCAGACCTGATCATTGATGCTCCTTTAATACTTTCCTGTGCCCATTTTGAACTCATCTTTTTCTTATCATGTCATTTATTAAATTTTCAGGAAAGAAATCATAACAACAAATTGTGAAACACCCTATGTCTAGGTCAATGTGGTTTCCCTAAAACCTGCTCCATGGTAGATACTACTTATAACTTTTGACCAAACTCACATATGTTGAATGGGGTACTTTACATTTAGTAGCCATGATTACATCTTTTTCAAGATTGTTCCAGGTGTCATAGACTTTTATTCACAACTTTCTGCCTCATTCACGTAAGAAAAAAAACAGGTATTTGGAAAAGATTTTGCAGTATTTACATGTCACTGTTTGAAATATTGAAAGGCAATTGTTAAAACATTGTTCTCTTACATCAAGAACCCTGTGTCTAATTTGCTCTTGATCATTAAATGTCCATCTTAAATGCTGTTTCAAAGATGTCTTTTGAATGCTCACATTTGAGAAATGCCAAAAAAAACCCAAACATTTATGCTGAAAAATAAGTGGAAAATGTCATTGTTAATATATTCCAAGTGATTGGCACCTATACTGATCAGATCTGATCATATTGTCTGGCGAGAGTCCTTCCCCAGAGATAACTAATTGGAATGATATAGTTCTAATAGTAAGCTCTGGGTGAAATAGACACTTCCAAGTTGAATGAATGACTTCTGTGTTAGATGTTGCAGAGTTGAGCCATCGTGTATTGCTTCCAGATTTATGAACCCCAAACAAAGTTCTCCTTTTCTTCACAACTTACATTTGCTGGAAGATAAAGTCATCACTTCCTTTTGCTACTCCAAACATTTCACCTTCTTTGTTCAAACATTTTACCGTCTTCGTTCCTCATTACCAAAAAGGAGAAATCCAGTATCTCTATTAAAGATCATCAGCGCCATTTTTTGTCTCTGTGTGTCTCACTTATCTTGAAAATTATCTTTTATTTTTTCCTAATCAAACCTATAAGATCTTCCAAGTCCCAGCTCAAATACTATTTCCTCTCTCTCCTTCCTATGAACTCAAATAAAACTTACCAAACTTATGATTCATGAATATTGTCTTGTACCAGGAGAAGATGTAAAAAAGAAAAAAAGCAATAGACTGTCTATAGACTAAAGGATATTTGCATGTACCCTACCTCATTTGATCTTACAATCTGTCCTAATTGTCCCAATTTTAAAGAACATATTGAAGTGATGTGTTTAGAAGTTATTATGTTGTCAAACTTTTGACTTGAAGCTATCTAAGAACATATATATTTTTGTTTTGGCAAAAATCTATAATTAGATAATAAAACGCTAAGCCTGACCTGAAATTTTCCAAAGGAAATCTTCTAAATGCCAGACATTCACATATATTTTATTGTTGAATCCTTCACATAGCCATAGAAAGTGGTTTGTTTGCTTATAACCTCACAGCTTTTTTCTATACTGCTGTTGATACCTTCAACAAAAATTTATTAAACACTCATCATATACTCAATATGATACTCTTAAAGGGTAAGTCTATTTTAAGATGTTTTAATGATCTATGATTGTTCTGTTATTAGGACCCAAATCTCTAATATGATCTGGTTTCTTTCTACCTCTTCAGTCTGAACTTATACTACATTTGAATTATCCCAGACATCCTAGCCGCAGTGATCATCCTTTGATACTTAGAATTATTAAATTCTATATTCCAGCTTTAAAGGAGTTAAAACTTTCCCCTAGTCTTGGAGGGTTCAATAATCAAGTCTATGAAATAACCTAACAACAGGGAAATTGAGAGGACAAAGGTATACAATTTTTTTATGGGCATGGGAACATCACATGAAATAAAATTGAACACTCAAAACCTCAGTGAGATCTAGAAGTTTCTTTTATACTGTCTTCATAGGGAGAAGGAAGAGGGGATGTGGGCAACTTAGGGGAGAGTAGAATGGCTTTGGAAAGATGAATGATCCCTCAGAAAAATAGATGAAATCCTGTGACAAAGTATCTGGGCATGTGTCAAGCTCTGGTTTCCTCTTCCATGATACAAGTGTATCTTCCCAGGTTGGTGAGATTCCTGGGCAAAGGATTTATGGTAACCGAGCTCCTTTTGAAGGATCACTCTTTACACAGATAAGGGAAGTTTAGAGAAAGTTTCTGCTTGCATTTGCTGTACCCAAGTATGCTCAATTTGAAGAAAACAGCCCACAAAAGCAGTATGTTTGGGGTGACATTTCCTGAACTCCTTCACAGCACACACTCACACATAGAGCTTTTTATGTGATGGGTATTACTCTTAGTACTTTACAAATATGGGCTCCTTTAGTTATAACAACCACCACTAAGGTGGTTATTATTAAACCCAACTTATAGAAGAGGGAACAGAGGCCCAGAAATTAAACTGCTTGTGTAGATCACACTGCTAGTAAATGTCTTGCATCAAGTTCTCTGATGCCCTGCATGCCCTCCTTTGAACCTGATCTTCCCTTTGCTATTATCATACTTTATTTTTCAAATTGCAGATGGAAACAGTCCTTTCCATTTCCTCAGTTTCAATTTTTTTATTATTTTTTATTTCAGAATATTACAGGGGTACAAAGATTTTATTACATGATTTGTTTTTGTACACTTTGGGTCAAAGTTATGAGTATTCCTTTTATCCAGAATGTGTGCATTATACCCCAAAAGCAGAAAAGGACACAAAAATATATGCAGAGAAGGGTGAGATATGAAATAGAAATAAGTTGTTTGTGGCTGAACTGGGGATGTCATTAAGGAAAGTAGTGGGGTGCAGTGTACATGGAAATCTGAGGTATTGTGAAAGATTATGTAGCCTGTTGTAAGGTGCTAGAATTTTATTGTGCAAGGAGAAAGAAACTAAAAATAGTATAATAATTTTAAAAGTGTTTTCCATGTGCTTAAGAAAGATCAATCAAAGTAAAGTACTAAATAGGCAATTACTTCCTACCTTAGAATTTAGTTCTTATAGCATTAAATGCACATTTGAAGGTGACTCCAAATAGCCCTATTCAATATGAATCTTAGGACATTAGGGCTAAAAAAGGGAAATGATTGAAATGTTTCCTGACATCACAATAATTTGCAAAAAAATCCATGCAATTTGCATTACAACACATACCATGCTGCTCTGTGAGATAGCTGGGGGACATCCCCAAGCCCTGTGTGTACTGTGACTCTCGCCTTTCCATTTTCATTTCATAGTCTTCCAAGTGCTGTGTCCAAGATCAACTGAATACTTAATCATAGGAGTTTCTGTGTTCACTCTGTTGATCACATCAACATTTTGTGAAGTTCACTTTTATCCCAAGAAAACAAGATTAAGCACAAATGGTTTTGTAAATAAAAGAGCATGTAAATACTTCATGGAGAATGTTAGCCTTCATGGGTAAGAGAATTTAAAGCAATCTAAGTAGACACTTTTGTGCAACTGACATGGAAATTGAGCTATCAAACAAAAGAAGAGTTATAGTTCATAAAACTCAGCTCTATCTGTAGCACTGATCTATCACTCCTGACAAAGAAGACAGCCTTAACTTTCCTTCAGCTTGCCTAAGCTTCTTTTTCTAAAGGTATTTAGCTTTAGAAAACCTGCAGTTCCTTCTGTCCATTGAGATATTCATTGAGAAGGGACACAAAGAAAGGGATTTCAAGGGGAGTGGGAGGAAAAGCTGGCCTGCTGCACCGGGAAGTCTGAAGGATCCATAAAAATGTGAGTATAAAGTAATCTAGGTAATCAATGACCAATGACCAATAACCAATAACCAATGACCAATAGCAAGAGACAATAATCAATGACTAATAGAAAAGGGCAATACTAACTGGAGGCACACACAGGCCAATAGAAGACTTGCAACCAATTTCAAACTGAGAGGGTCTCTATCCCCCACAGGCCTCTGGGCCTCTCACTTTGTATCCACCATGAGAGCAGCCCACTTCCAAATCTCCTTAGAGGTGCTCTAAACATTCTCTTTGTTCTTCCTAAATAAAATTTCTTTTTGTTACACTGAAACTGGGGCACGTAACTTTGCTCTCTATCCACCCTGCCTATGCTGTTCCCATTTTATTTCCAGCTTCCATTCATTTTTACCTTCAATTTTACCTCCATGCTTCAGTTGAATTTTCAAGCTCAGCTCAAATCAGGTCAACTGGGTGGGGAACTGGGACTCCCAACCCCAAACATAAATCATCTAAAACCCAGGAATGGCTTTCTCAAGACCTTTGTAATATAGTCCCAAGAAACATAGGGCTCCTTTCTCTTAAGTCTCTGAGAGATTTCCTAATCATAATAACTAGTCTCTCCTCCCAATGTCCTCCAGTACTTTTCTGTTATCTCACACCAGTAGCAAATATCCTCCCCCTTTTGTTTCACCAGAGTTGAGTTTGATATCTCTCCTCTATCGAAATTGTTTTGAAATAAATATTATTGTAAAGTAATAATGTTTATAACTTAGTTTCTCCTTATAGGTAATTATCAACAAAAATCACATATCAGAAAATCTGGCTTTAAAAAATTGCAGGTAGATACAATGTCTAATATTAAGTAATGAAAAAAGCAGGAATCTTAACACCCACAAACCTACCTGGTTTACTCAGCAGCAGTAACAACATTTGCACATTTTACTTTTCATTTATTTAACCCCCACTATAGCAGTCTGTATAGCTTATGGCAAGGAGGGGTGAGAGTTATAAGAAACACCTGTACCTTGGTAGTGTAACAGCCTGGTGAAAAGGGCATCGAGGGATTTAGCTCTCTTAACAAGCATGTGAGCTCCTAAGATGAGAGCATTGGTGAATTGGCAGTCTCTACACCTGTGGTGTTAAGAGTCACAAGATCAGCTGTATATTAGGCTGCCGGAGAAGGCAGTCTGGAGCATGCACATTCTATCACTGACCGCTTACTCTGATTCTGTCACTTCTCCTGCCTGCAGAATGCCAGCACACATCTCTCTGCTGACAATTACTAAGCTTTGGTAAAGACTGCTAAGATCTATTCTTCTAAGAAGACTGCTTCATCCTCAAAGTGTCTCTTTCTCTCTCTCTGTCTCTCTCTCTCTCCCTTGCTAAAGTAAATAGCCCTCAGGCACCTAAGAGCAAATGTTCCTGAGTGAGATAACAGCAACCTTTTCCAAAATATAGAAAGAGAAGGAATACTACCCAAAACATTCTATGAAGCCAATATCACCTTGATCCCCAAACCAGGAAAAGCCCCAACAAGAAAAAAAAATTATAGACCAATATCACTAATGAATATTGATGCAAAAATATTCAACACAATCCTAACAAACAGAAACCAACAACACATCAAATAAATTATACACCATGACCAAGTGGGCTTTATCCCAGGCTGGTTCAATATACACAAATCTATAAAGGTAATTCAGCATATAAACAAATTTTAAAAGACCATATGATTCTCTTGATTGATGCAGGAAAAGCTTTTGATAATATCCAGCATCCCTTCATGATAAGAACACTTAAGAAAATTGGTATAAAACGGACATTTCTTAAACTGATAGAGGCCATCTACAGTAAACGCACAGCCAATATCGTACTGAATGGAGTTAAATGAAATCATTTCCACTTAGATCAGGAACCAGTCAAGGATGCCCATTGTCTCCATTGCTCTTTAACATTGTAATGGAAGTTTTAGCCATTGCAATTAGGGAAGAAAAGGAGATCAAGGGTATTCACATAGGGTCAGAAGAGATCAAACTTTCACTCTTCACAGATGATATGATTGTATTCCTGGAAAACACCAAGGATTTGACTACAAAACTTTTAGAAGTGATAAAGGAATACTGTGGTGTCCCAGGCTACAAAATCAACACTTATAAATCTGTAGCCTTTATATATACCAACAATTGCCAAGCCGAAAAAACAGTCAAGGACTCTATTCCTTTCACAGTACTGCCAGAGAAGATGAAATATTTGGGAGTTTACCTAACAAAGGATATGAAAGATCTCTATAAAGAGAACTATGAAACTCTAAGAAAAGAACTCACTGAACATGTCAACAAATGGAAAAACATACCATGCTCATGGCTGGGATGAACCAACATTGTTAAAATGTCCATACTACCCAAAGCAATATACAATTTTAATGACATTTAAATTAAAGCTCCATTATCATATTTTAAAGATCTCAAAAAAATAATACTTCATTTTATATGGAATTGGAAAAAGTCTTAACTAGCCAAGACATTACTTAGAAATAAAAACAAAGCAGGAGGAATCATGCTTCCAGACCTGTACTATAAATCGATAGTGATCAAAACAGTATGGTACTGGCACAAAAACAGAGAAGTAGATAAATGAAACAGAATAGAGAACCAAGAAATGAACCCAGCTATTTACCATTATTTGATCTTTGACAAGTCAATTCAGTTGGGAAAAGACTCCCTATTTAACAAATGGTGCTGGGTGAATTGGCTGGTGACCTGTAGAAGACTGAAACTGGATCCACACCTTTCACCATTAACTAAGATAGATTCTCACTGGATTGAAGATTTAAACTTAGGACATGAAACTATAAAAATACTAGAAGAAAGTGCAGGGAAAACTCTTGAAGAAATTGGCCTGGGTGAATATTTTATGAGGAAGACTCCCCAGGCAATATCAAAGCGATATCAAAAAGCAGTATCAAAAATACACTACTGAGACCCAATGAAACTAAAAAGCTTCTGCACAGCCAAAACCACAGTAAGTATAGCAAGCAGATAGCCCTCAGAATGGGAGAAAATATTTGTAGGTTATGCCTCTGACAAAGTTTTAATAACCAGAATCCACAGAGAACTCAAATGTATTAGCAAGAAAAGAACAAGTGAGCCCATCTTAGGATAGGCAAAGGATTTGAAGAGAAACTTCTCTAACAAAGACAGGTTCACGGCCTTTAGACACATGAAAAAATGCTCACCATCCTTAATCATCAGAGAAATGCAAATCAAAACCATCTTGAGCTATCATCTTACTCCAGTAAGATTAACCTACATAACAAAATCTCATAACCAGAGATGCTGGCATGGGTATGGAGAAAAGGAAACACTTCCACATTGCTGGTGGGAATGCAAACTAATACATTTCTTTTGGAAGGATATTTGGAGAAAACTTAGAGATCTAAAAATAGAATTGCCATTTGATCCTTTAATTCCTTTATTAGGTATATACCCAGAAGACCAAAACCACATTATAACAAAGATATCTGTACCAAAATGTTTTTTGCAGCCCAGTTCATAATTGCTAAGTCATGGAAGAAGCCCAAGTGCCCATCAATCCATGAATGGATTAACAAATTGTGGTACATGTATACCATGGAATACTATGCAGCCTTAAAGAAAGATGGAGACTTTACCTCTTTCACGTTTACATGAATGGAGCTGGAACATATTCTTCTTAGCAAAGTATCTCAAGAATGGAAGGAAAAGTATCCAACGTACTCAGCCCTACTATGAAGCTGATCTATAGCTTTCATATGAAGGGTAAAACCCAGTTATAGCACAGGAAATGGGGAAAGGGGCAAGGAAGGGGAGGAGGGCGGGAGGATGGGTGGAGGGAGGGTGATTGGTGGGATCACACTTAAGGTGCATCTTACAAGGGTACAAGTGAAAATTGCTGAATGTAGAATATAAATGTCTTCATATAGTGATTAAAAGGCCATGAAGGCTGTGTTAAATAGTTCAATGAAAATATTTCAGATTGTATATAAAGTCAGAACATTGTGCCCCACGATCGCACCAATGTACACAATTATGATTTAATAAAAATTAAAAAAAAGAAATAGAATCAGACAAACAGAATAAAATTATAGTACATCAAATCAAAGAAATGTCACATAGCTTTGTTATAATTATGAAGATTATCTCAAAATAAAGAAAAATATGTGTGATAAAGTGCTGGATAAAGGAAGTATAATAGAAATGGAATACATGGTATGATTATTTAAAAGATACCTATATATATGAAAAATGATTTAACACTCATAATACTACATACCTGGCACACGAGAAATCATTTGACATAAATTGACACTTAAAGCAGCAGCCCTTTGTAAGAGGTAGCCCCAGGAGTGCATCTGAATCTCATATCCTAGCAGTATATCAGGATCATACCTAAAGAAGCAATGAAAAAAATTAAACAAGTACCGAATGTCTAAACCTTTAACCAGAAGAATTGTTTCTTCATGATAGAAAGTAAAAAATAAAAATTATATTCTATAATGGTTCTCAGATGGGGGAAGGGATGATATAGTATTATAGAATTTTCAGAGAAAGGGATGGGTGGTAAGAATACTTAATTTTTTTAAGTTTATTTTTAAATTTTTTGAGATAAGGTCTTGCTCTTTTGTCTGGGCTAGAGTACAGTGGTGTCCTGATAGCTCACTGCAATATGTAACTCCTGAGCTCGAGTGATCCTCCTACCTCATCCTCCTAAGGGGCTGGGACTATAGGTGCATGCCCCCATGCTTGGTCAATTTTTTTGACTTTCTTTTGGTAGAGACAAGTTCTCGCTGTGTTGCCTATGCTAGTCTTGAAATCCTGAGATTAAGAGAGTTGCTGACGTTGGTCTCCCAAAGTGCTGAGAGTATTTCATTTGAAAATACTTTTGTAAAGTGGGTATAGTTTTTACTTAGACTTTGTATTTTTTTGTTATAATTTGAGAAAGACTGATGGAAATTAGGAGGAAGAGCAAGTCATTACCAGTGAAATGGGTAATGCAAGGTGAAGTATGAGAGTATGTGTAGGTATGGCATTTTGAAAAAGATCCCCCAGGTCATCTACCTTTCTAATCTATACCATCCTTAACTTTCCCAGTTTTAATACTAGGAAAGAAAATGAAAATAGCTTTCTTTTCACACTTAATTTTAGTCAAGACTTCATCTTTATGTGAAATAAGGCCTAAGTAGTAACAAGCTTGTCCTCTAAACATAAGATGAAAGTGATTTGGCTTAATGGAAGAATGAAATATTAGTAGAGGTGAAATTAATGTAGGGAAGGTAAGCATCACAATTTAGGAGAAAAATTTGCTTATTGTGGTTACAGAGTTGTGCTGGTAAAATTGAACTGACAACTTGCATCCAAATCTGAAGGAGCCTCTTTGTGGTTCCTTTTAGGACCTCCATGTTATAACCACCATGGAGGAATGTGTGGTTATGGTATGCACATAGTCTAAGGGAAAGTAAAAATGAAGATTCACTTCAAAGGGAAAACTGTATGGGGGAGGGAGAGAGAAACTGAGTATAGTCTTAAGTTTTGAGAACAAAAACAACAATAGTTCCATCAATTAAAAGTTCTAGGCTCGGCGCCTGTGGCTCAGCGGACTAAGGCGCCAGTCACGTACACCTGAGCTGGCGGGTTCGAATCCAGCCCAGGCCTGCCAAACAACAATGACGGCTGCAACCAAAAAACGGCCGGGTGCTGTGGTCCCAGCTACTTGGGAGGCAGAGGCAGGAGACTCGCTTGAGCCCAGGAATTGGAGGTTGCTATGAGCTGTGATGCCACAGCACTCTATCCAGGGTGACGGCTTGAGGCTGTCTCAAAAAAAACAAAAAAAAAAGTTCTAAATTACTCTGATTATTACAATCTTTATAAAAGCCAAAGGGTACAATGAAATACCACCAAATTTAATAAGTTGGGTTTTATATTCATAAAATCTCTCTGAATTGTGGGACATGCAGCCTGT
The DNA here is from genome assembly GCA_963573935.1 of Arctocebus calabarensis. NCBI lineage: Eukaryota > Metazoa > Chordata > Mammalia > Primates > Lorisidae > Arctocebus > Arctocebus calabarensis. The sequence continues at coordinate 4,291 of CAUYON010200640.1, read as the reverse complement.
CCAGATTATATCATTAACACGTTTAGCTTCAGCCAAGGTAGATTACACTAACTTACCGATATATCCTTTCATAGCTATTCTGTAAATCTATGGTAAAATAGCGTATCATGAGTAAGTTACAAGATCTTCTTTTAGAATTGAAATGCTAATATTTTATCATTCTTCCATAGCTACTTTCTTAAAGTGAGTATTGAAAGCTTTCAGTTTTTATTTAGTCAATAAAAATTAGACTATAACAAGAGTATTTTCTGATGTTTAATCCTGGAGCATTTAAGTGGTGTGGCTGGTCAAAAGAACTAAGTTCAAACTTCTCTGATAGCATCCTTTTTATTTTTCTTATTCTCTAAAGGCCCTCTAAAAGCCTTATATTTATATATTTATATGTTCTATAATATAAATTTTAATACCTGGTGATCTGCTCATGTGCTATTGTTATACTACAAATCTGAAGAGCAGCCTTCAAACTTGTTAGAGAAAAAGTTAACAGATATATTATCCATGTATTTTTCTCTATACAAATAGGGTTATAATTTCTAAGAAAATGGGTTAATTATAAGCAGTTATTAAGAGGCTTGCCGGACCTCTTCACCAACCTAGAAAAAAGTGTCTTCTTGGGAGAGAGTGACACAGAACTGGTAATTCTGGAACAAAGAGCGATTATCGTGGTGTGAGCATGTTAAAGCAAGAGAAAGCAAAGCAATGAGCAACAATGAGGTGGATATCCAGAAAGGAAGTCCAGAAAGATCTCAGGGTACCCAAAGAAACAACCTTATTGTTACTTACTCTTCCAATATGCATAATACTCAAAACCTTACCACATCTTTGCTGATACCAACTTCATCTCTTCCAATAAAGATAAACTCTTTTTTTCTTTGAGACAGAGTCTTATTATGTTGCCCTCAATAGAGTGCAGTAGCATCACAGCTCACAGCAACCTCAAACTCTTAGGCTTAAGCAATTCCCTTGCCTCAGCCTCCCAAGTAGCTGGGACTACAGAGCCCGCCACAACGTTCAGCTATTTTGTTGTTGTTGTTGTAGTTGTCCTTGTTAATTTTAGCTGGCCTGGGATGGGTTCAAACCTGACAGCCTTGGTGTATGTGACTGGTGCTATGGGCACCGCCAAGGTAAACTCTTTTTTAGAGCAGTCAAAGATGGACTATCTACTTTTCCATACATAGCCAGCACACAGAAACTGGGACAGAAGTATCAAGTGGCTCTAAGGATCATCAGTAATCAGAGAACTGAAAGATTCCAATATACACACAGACAAACCTGCTTGAGAGCTTAGAGTGATTCAAAACATGCATTAAAATGTGGGCATAGTTATTTTGACATGAAGAGAAGAATTTGGAAGATTTCTAGAGCTCTTATCACATACATTTATAAATACAGTTACAACAAGAAGAGGATTCCAGATAATTATAGGGCTCTACTGCTATTACTTATTTCTTTATTGTCAGGTGAGTAATATGCCAATCTTTTAACAAGGTTTGAGGAAGGCACATTTCAGACATGAATGTAAAAGCCCAATCTGATGATTTATGAACTATGAAAGGAGCTGTTATAGCTCTTATAAAAACAATTCCTCTAATTTCTTCATCTGAAACTTTTTCTTTCAATTAACATCTTATTCCTGCAAGAATTCCAGGCAGCTATTTGTTCTGGTGTGGCAACTGACTGATTGACTAAGTATACTCATTTTTTGATAATTTTTAGAAAATAATTTTGTCTCAATAAAAAAGTGTCTTATGTTTAGGTGTATAAACTGGTACTGCTCAGAAAAGACTGCTAGGAAAAAAAACCCCAACATCAAAAGGTTACTCTGTGCTGCTCTTAACCAATTTATGTCATACATTTTGTTCCTTTAGAAGAACTGTATAGTTGTTTCGATATTTTCCAGATATATTACATATATTTATTTTTTGATCTGGAGGCCATTTAGTCTTAAGAGACTCTTAAAGCAGATAGAACATCTAGATGATTCAAATTCTAAAGCTACAGGATTCCATTTTTCTTCATTGAAAATATTTTGTGACAATAAGGTCTCAATAATTTATTCTTCAATTTCATGTGAGTTTTATTCATTCCATCAGGGTTCTCAAAGTTACAGAAAGAACAAGTTTGGGTAGATAGGATTAGTGGATAACAAAAAACAAACAAACAAATAACAACAACAAGAAAAAAACATCCCACAACAACAAACAAACTTTCAGGAGACTTGAATAAGCAGTCACACATAAACAATAGGTGTTGTGATATTGGTAAAGATTGCTTTGATATGATGTTTTCTTTATTCTCTTAGATATTTTGTTAAAGTGAAAATTATCTTTCTGTTGTTTAAACATTTTATATTGTTAAAATGAAGACTACTTTGATGTTACTTCCTATGAGATAAAGTTAAAAATTTCCAGGTTTGCTTCCTTATATTTCATTACAAAAATTATTAAAATTGTGGGCAGCGCCTGTGGCTCAGTCAGTAGGGCGCCGGCCCCATATACCTGAGGGTGGTGGGTTCAAACCTAGCCCTGGCCGAACTGCAACAAAAAAATAGCTGGGCGTTGTGGCGGGCACCTATGGTCCCAGCTACTTAGGAGGCTGAGGCAGGAGAATTGCCTAAGCCCAGGAGTTGGAGATTGCTGTGAGCTGTGTGATGCTACGGCACTCTTAGGGCAATAAAGTGAGACTCTGTCTCTACAAAAAAAAAGAAAAAAAAAATTATTAAAATTGTAACTGAGAACAGAAATAAGAGGCCACTCTCACTGTTCTCCAGATTGCTGGCCGTCTTATAATAAAGCTTATTGGACCTAAAAAGAAAAAACAAACAAACAAACAAAAAAAAACAGAACTGTGGATAACATGGAAGTAGGAGAAACAGGAAAATAGTTTTATTTGTTTAGGCAGAAAAAGCTACTTCATAATTAATGTTTTAAATAACCCTCTAGAATCTATTCACATGCAAGATCAAGGTACTCTAACTAGGGAGTAGCAATGGGCATGGAGGGGGAAGGAATGATCTTGAAAAATAATTTTAGGTTAAATGGATAAGATGTTATGTACCTGTAACAGGATAATAGATAGGTAAGAGGAAAAGGGAAGAATCATATTTAAGTTAGGGGGACTGGGTAAAATGTAAATTAAGTCCAAGGAAATACAGAAAAGAGAAAAATGATTATGACAAGATGATGAATTTAGTTTTACTTATTTAACATCATTTTACATTACTTTTTCTGTTTGCAACCTGAAGAAGTAAATATTAAGAAGAATAGAAAAATAAAGATAATAAAACTCTTTCCCTCTCTTTTTTTTTAAAGACAGAGTCTCATCCAAGTCTAGATTGCTGGGGGGTTCAGCTCCTGGGTTCAAGTGATCCTTCTGCCTGAGCCTTCTGAGTTGCTGGGACTATAGGTACCCACCACAACACTTAGCTAATTTTTCTGTTTTAGTAGGGAAGGGATCTCCCTCTTGTTCAGTCTGGTCTTGAACTCCTGAGCTCAAGGGATCCACCTGCCTCTGCCTCCCAGAGTGCCAGGATTATAGGCGGGAGCCACAACACCTAACCAACAATAAAACTTTTAAGAAGCTGCATTTATATTTAGCTCCAGTTACTGTAGTGCTCCAGCACTACAGTTAATATTTAAGTGCTAACTATATACGAGGCATCAAGTTAAGGGTTTTACCTGCATTATCTGCCCATTTTACAAATGAGGAAATAAAAGCTTAGAGAGATAAGCAACTTGCTCAAGACAAAAAAATGCAGGGCTGTCTTACTCCAAAGCCTGTGTTGAGTGACTACTCAAAGAATGAAAAAATCTTTTTGGAGGTTTCTTGGACTTATCCATGGATTGTGACAAAAGTTTCGAGATATACAAAAATTAAGAAACATAAAATTTGTGAGGACGGAAGCAAATGAAGTCTTCCCAGAAACACCAATATGCCAAGCAAACTGAAACTTGCACAGGTGAATCAGAAGGGAGGTTGTCTACTGCATTTCGTAGAAGTGACATAATGGACCATTACATAGTCTGTCTCAAAACTTTTGTAGTGACCCATGTATATCTAAAGGACACTACAGAATTGAAATGCTAAAATGCAGACATTTTAATTCTTTTTATAACAGTTCTGTTTACTTTACCCTATCTTCTTTTTTTTTTTTTTTTTTGAGACAGAGCCTCAAGCTGTCACCCTGGGTAGAGTGGCGTGGCATCACAGCTCACATCAACCTCCAATTCCTGGGCTCAAGCGAGTCTCCTGCCTCTGCCTCCCAAGTAGCTGGGACTACAAGTGCCCGCCA
>CAUYON010200637.1:0-12582 GCA_963573935.1 Arctocebus calabarensis | reverse complement strand
TTATTGACACGGTGGGGGTGAAGGAAGGGGAGAGCAGAGAGAGGAAGAATGAGGGAGGGGTGGGGAAAGGAAGAGCAGAGAGAGGGAAGGAGTAAGGGGGGTGGGGTCTTGGGGTCTTGGTGTGTGCCACACCTTTTGGGGACAAAACACGATTGTAAGAGGGTCTTTTCCTAACAAATGCAACCAGTGTAACATGGTTTCTTGTACCCTCAATGAATCCTCAACAATAAAAAAAAAAAATGTTTTAGGAAATTTTTAGCTGTATTTACTAGTAATTATATTTTCACTGATAAAATACTGATATAAAGCTAGGAAAACTTCCTTTCTCTTAAGAGCAGTGCTTCTCTTAAGAGCAGTACAAATAAGTGAATGAATTATCAGTTGGATAATTTTTTTTTTTTTTTTTTGGTCTTTCAATTCCCAAAATAACTTTTAAAAAAGTAGTGATTTGTTCATTTATCAATTTAATGGAAAGCACAGTGCCAAGTGCTACAGAAGAGAAGGCTGGGAGATACTTCCTGCACTCCAGATACATACTAGTCCTTGCCGTAAAAGTACTGTGCATGAGTACTAATCTGAATGAAAGTCCACCTAGTGGGAAATACGATTATTGCTTGGACATATTAAGACCACCCTTACAAGGCCTTATACCTTAATAGTTTCTGGCATGTTGGAGAAGTGAAGATGGTTCATTTAGCCATGTATTTTGGTGATCTCAGGGTCATTGCAGGTTCCCTGTATGATCGTCCTCTTACTGCTTGTCTTACTTTTATGAGACATATTTAAATGTGTCCTTAAGAAGAGACTTTCCTATTCTCAACCGTCTCGTCGGGAGATAGAGAAAAAGCAACTGGGCCAGAGCTAATTTCCTCAGGGATTTCAAAATACCAGTATAAAAACAAAATGAGCAGTGAAACCTAACTACATAAAGATAAGACAGAAGATAAGTCAGAAAAGGAGAATGAGATAGGTAAGAACTGGAATAGTGTGGTGACTAAATAGTTTCCTTGGGTATAATACGTTACGGTATTTTATATCACTGATTTTCAGCTTTTTTGACTGTGACCCACTGTCCACATAAAATACATATCTTTATTCTAAAGTAAAATGAAATACTACTTTCTTCCCTTTCTACTTGTACCTTCTCTTTTGTTTTCATTGTTGAAAAATACTGGTAGCAAGTACCCCAGGAACTGCTTGCCATTATCCTCTAAGTATGGGTGAGATCGAGGTTTAAAAAATCGTGCCCTTTGTGATGGAAGATTTACATGAGCAAGAATGGAAGTGAAGTGAGGAGTGTTTTTGCATGTAACTATGGGCCATGACGTCACTATATAGAAATGAAAATACCCTGGCAGCTTAACGCACAGCACAGCCTGTGTCACCGCCATGCAGCCTAACTGATTGTGGTTAATGTCAGTCATTCCCTAATCTTATTGCAGTGCATATGACTGCTTATCAGCCACTGCTGCCAATAATCAAAACATTCACTTACACACAAGCCAAAATTTAACCTAAGCGGACTGTTGTCTCAAGTCACCCCAAAATTTAGCACAATAATCATCTGTTATCATTCACTGGTCCTGTGGAGTCAAGAATTCTTGAGTTGTTTGTTTGGGCAGTTATGGCTCAGAGTCTCTTATGAGGTTGCAGTTTCTTTCATTTTTTTTTTTTTTTTTTGAGACAGAGCCTCAAGCTTTCACCCTGAATAGAGTGCTATGGCATTACAGCTCACAGCAACCTCCAATTCCTGGGCTCAAGTGAGTCTCCTGCCTCCACCTCCCAAGTAGCTGGGACTACAGGCGCCCACCACAATGCCCGGCCATTTTTTGGTTGTAGCCGTCATTGTTGTTTGGCGAGCCCGGGCTGGATTTGAACCCGCCAGCTCAGGTGTACATGGCTGGCGCCTTAGCCCGTTGAGCCACAGGCACCGAGCCGAGGTCGCAGTTTTAAGTGACACAGGGGTTTACTCTCTGTAAGCCTGAAAGCCAGGGCTGGAGGATCAGATGGCTGGTAGAGGACCAGCCCCCAGAAAACTTGTGGGTATCCCGCCGAGCTTGGCAGTGACGAGACTGAGAGACTGGGGCTGTGTAAGTTGGTTTCTCCACAAGGCTTCATAATTCATGTCATGGCGATTGGCTTTGTCCAGGGTGAGAGAGCTAAGAGACCACGCCGGAAGTTGCAGTACCTGAGCTTCAGGTGTCACTGCTGCTGTACTTTATTGTTTAAAAGGGCCGGCCAGCCCTGATTCATTGCAGGAGGAGACTATTCCAGGAGGATGAGGATCTTTGGGGGGCATCTTAAAAGATATTTTTATTAATAACTGACTTAAATTTTTAATGGAGGAGAAGGGAACATGTAAATGCTTGCTTTATTTTTTAATTTTATAGGACCATTTAATATTCAGAGAAGTGCTGACATTTCTACTCTTTACAGAAAAATTGGAGAGAAGTCAAACGTATAAAAATGATGAATTTTAGGAAAGAGATTAATGAGGAAAAACAGTACCATTTAGTAAATGAAATACAGAACTTATGAAAAAATAGTTACATATTAGGGAGAACCTAAGTGAAATTTTAAGAATAGAAAATAATTTAGTAAAATTAGTAAAACTAATCAATAAGTGAAATAATCTATTAAATAATTAAGGCAGAGACTTGGGGTACTAAACTTTTAAGGAATGATGTAAGACTATCATAGACGTTGCACTTAACTGATATTCTACATTAGGGGTCAGCAGTGTGGCCTGTGGACAAATCTCGCCTGCTGCCTATTTTTTGTAAACAAGTTCTGTTGGAACACACCATACTTATTTGTTTGCATTTGTCTGTGGCTGCTTTCCCACTATAGTGATGGATAGTTTAGACAAACTATTTAGTTCCCCAGGCCTAAAATATTTACGTTTGATCTTTTGCAGATTTTTTGACTCCTGTTTTAAATTTTAGACTTTTAAATCATAGATTGGGTTTTGGAGCATTGATGAAGTCCAAGGACAGTAGCATGAAAACAATATTTAAACCAAAAAGAAGGTATAATGTTACTTTTTTTTTTTTTTGCAGTTTTTGGCTGGGGCTGGGTTTGAACCCTCCACCTCCGACATATGGGACCAGCACCCTACTCCTTTGAGCCACAGGTGCCGCCCTAATGTTACCTTTTTTTAAAGACGAAAAGTCTTAATAATTAAAAGAGGGACAGAATAAAGCACGATATGTAAGAATGGTGCTTCATTAGGTAAGACTTCTTTAAGGTGCTTCATGATCATGAGCATTGAATAGACCTATGTTGGAGCACATGAAGCCAACAGTTGAAAAGCAATTCTTGACTCTAATGTTGATAAATTGGGTTATTGTGAAAAAGCAATGTAAATTTTTTAATCAGTGTTTTACTCCAAATTGAAAGTTAGATATAAAATTTATGATTTACTTAAGTCTTCTGATTTATAGTTGAAAGTTTTGATTTTTTTATGAAAGAATAGTCTTGAGAATATGCCCCTCCATAACATCTAATTTCCACCATCTACTGTTATTTGCCAGTGTTATTGTAGCTGCAGACAAATTGAATATTGAAATTTTGGTTAAAAAGCACAGATTTGGTGGGCCAGTGCCTGTGGCTCAGTGAGTAGGCACCAGCCCCATATACCGAGGGTGGTGGGTTTGAACCTGGCCCCAGCCAAACTGCAGCAAAAAAATAGCTGGGCGTTGTGCGGATGCCCTTAGTCCCAGCTACTCGGGAGGCCGAGGCAAGAGAATCACCTGCGCCCAAGAGCTGGAGGTTGCTGTGAACTGTGACGCCACTGCACTCTACCGACAAAATGAGACTCTGTCTGTACAAAAAAAGCACAGATTTTAGGTCTTAGTGTTGCATGAGCAAGGACAAGGCACTCTAGGCAGTTGTATATCTGGAATTAAAAATTTCCAGATGAAATATATTTCTAATAGTGCCACCAGCATGTTTTGTCCCATCTTGGCTTTGTGGTCACTGCTTCTCCAAACCAGGGAAAGATTTATACCAAATACAGTTTACTTAAGATTAGATATGAAGGCTCGCCGCCTATGGCTCAACGGGCTAAGGCACCAGCAACGTACACCTGAGCTGGCGGGTTCGAATCCAGCCCGGGCCGCCAAACAACAAAGACAGCTGCAACCAAAAAGTGGCTTGGGTTGTGGCGGGTGCCTGTAGTCCCAGCTACTTGGGAGGCGGAGGCAAGAGACTCGCTTGGGCCCAGCTGTTGGAGGTTGCTGTGAGCTGTGATGTCACAGCACTCTATCCAGGGTGGCAGCTTGAGGCTCTGTCTCAAAAAAAAAAAAAAAGATTAGATATGAAAAGCAAATGGTTTAGTACTAAAACTTTTATTTTACCATTTTAATTTCAGAACATAAAAATAGTTACAGTTCATTGGGCTTACATTATACCAGGCACTGTGCAAGACACATTTTTTTACATATTTGCTCATTTAATGTTCTCAGTAACACTGCAAGGTGAGAAATATGGAAGATATCCCTACTCCTACTGAACACATGAGTAAACAGAACCTTGCAGAGTTTAACTTCCCCCAGATTAGTACCAGGGTTCGGACTTGACCTCAGACATCTCACTCCAGATCTCTGCCCACCGTGCTGCTGCCCACAGACCCACCATCTTTCTGCTGGCTCTTTGTATTGTCCTTTCCTTTCTTTCTTTTTAATTATTAATTAAAGAACTAGTACATGCTGTCAGACCAATTCATATAGTAAAAAAGCGTGTAAAGTAAAAAGTGGAAGCAGCTTTCATCTGCACTAACATTTATTGTCTGTTATACCTAATTTTCTTCCTGAAGGTAATGTATGTATTTCGTGGACATCATTTGTGACAGTACACAGACTTCTGCCACGTCATTTATACCGCTGCACAACTTACTCTATAGTACAGATAAACCTTAATTTGTGGAGCCATTCTTTATTGGTTATTCTCTTGACTCTGGGCGTCTTGTTTTCTTTGTTGCTGTTTACATGACTTTGCCTAATGAGCAAAGTTTGCCTTACCTATACTAAGTGAGATGGTTGAAGTTTATCTTTCTAGTTTTAATTTTTGTTTCATCAACACAGCAAAGGCAAACTAGTTTTAATTTTTAAAAGGTAATAGTTGTTAGGTTCTGCTTTGAATTGCATGCACTGTATGGAGTCTGATTTCTTGACTAACATTTTGTTTCTACAACGTGAACCCTTAGGACTCTTTCCTGAATTCTTTGAAAAATCTGTTACCTTTTTCTCATTTGTCAGCAGAGTATATATTATGTCAGTACTGATTTAAACTTTTTTTTTAGCAGTCAGCTATTTCAATACAATGTCTTAAATTACCACAGAAAGATGAGTTAATAGTTGATTTTTCATAGGTCTTTAGACTCTTAACATTCTTCATGTTATTAGAAGCTGTAGTGAAAAAAATTTGACCACAGATTAGTTGGCAGATAGTTTCTTCAGTAGAGCATTAAGCTAATTCCTGGCATTGTTTTTGTAATTTATTTCAGTAAAGATCACAGTCTCGGGCGGCTCCTGTGGCTCAGCGAGTAGGGCGCCAGCCCCATATACCGAAGGTAGCAGGTTCAAGCCCGGCCTCGGCCGAACTGCAAAACAAAACAAAAAAATAGCCGGGCGCTGTGGCGGGCGCCTGTAGTCCCAGCTACTCGGGAGGCTGAGGCAAGAGAATCATTTAAGCCCAAGAGCTGGAGGTTGCTGTGAGCTGTGTGACGCCACGGCACTCTACCCAGGGCAATAAAGTGAGACTCTGTCTCTACAAAAAAAAAAAAGAATAGTTTTCTAAAAGTCCTTAGTTTTTTCTCACCTCTGCATCTTGGCCTTTGCTGTTCCATCCTATTAATACTTTAAAGGATCTTCCCACAGTTCTTTGCACAATAGGATCCTTTTTACTCTTCAGGTTTCAACTCAATCATCCTGTAATCAAAGAAGCCTCTCTAGCTGACATGTTTTCTACTATTAAAAAGTTGACTTTTTACCCTTAATTTGATATTCTTTTCTGTCACCCTGTTTATTTCCATCATCACACTATCACAATCTGCAATGATCTTTAATCTGTCAATCTTCTCTACTAGATTAGAAAGTATAACATCAGGAACCTTAGTATTCTTGTTCCTCACTGTACCCCAAAGCTTAGCGGAGATCTTTGTTCATAGAAGCTACTCAAAAACTTTGTTGAATTAATTAATGGAGCAAATTAAATTTTATTGTATTAAATTCGATACATTTTATAGAATCATAGTATGTAAGGCTAACTAAAAATTTAGAAAATCTAAGGTAATGTTTTTTTAAAGACATAGAATCTTTTCTTTCAAAGAAAACCTATATAGAAGCTAATATATTAAAAGGATATAAAAGGATCTTTTATGACTGACATGCTAATTCACTGTTTCTCTTGACATAACCATCTTGGGGGTTTGGAGGTTCTGTATAACTCCAACCACTTTTTAATGAAACCCCTTTATTATGAACTGAGAAAGCAAAGAATGACTTATTTGCTCAACAGGTCATAAGACTGTTTAATGGGAGAGCAGGGGTTTGAACAATGGTGGCATAGTGGTTAGTTAGGGCTTTCTATTTTTGTGTTGCTTTGTGATGAAATAGTTCACAAGAAATGAGCCTAACACAGGCCAGAGAAATCATTCAGATGATAAAGATTTAGATAATCCTTTACCCTTTAATGCCGTAATGCCACTGACCCCAAATTCCCAACTGATTGTTTTTCAGAGTTTCCCAGGAAACTGTCTCGAAACAAGGGGTATGCATATTTCATCATTTTTTCCTCTAACTATTGCTATTCCTCTGATCTTTATTACTTTACTGTTCAGATCTTATTACAAAGGCTTGAGAAGGGTGCTTTATTCTATTTTCTTTTAAGGCATCCACCTCTACCTAATATACTACCCTAAACAGATCAGATAAAACACATTTCAACAGATCCAACTGAATTTTATCCCAAAGGAATAAAACTAGACAATTTCATTGTAATATATTCAACTTTGGAGTTTTTAGTTCCACATCTGTTTAGATCTTAGATACCACAGTGGTAGAGGTTTTAGCAATAGCTGACGGATCATAAGTCAAGCAGATGTTTCTATTCTGATGTTTCCTAGCTCTTTTCTCAAGAGGGAATAGAGAGTTATGCATTTAGGTAACCAAACATTTTAGCATAGAAGCAAAGCATAAAATATATAATTTTTAACATGTTCAAACAAGTCTATATCTTGATTTGGAATTTGTTCCTGATTCCTCCCTTGCCTTATTTTTCAATCTTCTAGGGGGTTAAGTAGAGCTTCTCTTTTTCTTGATAAAAACTTTTTTGATTTCTTTTTCCTACTCTAATTCTTGTTTATTTTGTAAGAATTCAAGGTAGCATCTTTGTAACACTGCCTAAGGAAGAATTTTAAAAGTGCAAAACTAAATCCAGCATCAGGCTGTCTGATTAAGCAATAGTTCCTTGGATCATAAAATCCTTTTGAAAAAAATATGCCATGGTATTTTTATTGTGTTTATAAGCTGAAAGGCATTTAAAATTCCAAGGAGAACAACAAAAAGAATAAAAAAGAAATACACATGTGTTGTTACTAAAAAAGGAACCAAAGATGTGTTCTAGGCAGGATTGTTCCTGGGAAAAATTATGAAGCAGATGAAATCTGTGTTTATCATTTTTCCATGCCGTGTTTTGAGCCCCTTTTTCATCTCTGCTCTGCCCATCACCAGCTGTCCTGCTACCTCATCCCTCTCTGGGATTTCTGGCTGTGTTATCCCATGAAATATGTTTGGGTCATCCCTGTTTTCTCCCCCCCGCCCCATCAACTCTTAGGATTCTGGTAGGACAACTAGGCTAGTCAATTAAAAAAAAAATCCAGGCTAAAGTATGAATACTTGTTAGTATCATCCAAACATAAATTTGGCAGAAATTCTCAGGAAGATCATCACACTTTCTTGGCATTTGTTACTGGGCTGCTCTGTGGGTCCATGCTAACTGTAGAGGGATGAGTCCTCTAAAAAAGATGAATGCTATTCACAACGCTAAAAGGACTAAAGCTCATGAAGAAGGGAGGCTCAGAGACACGTAAGTTGGAAAGTAAAAGAACGAGCACCAGCTCTGCCATCTGCTATAGTATCTTGTCTAGGTCTCAGCTTTTGCTGAGTCTGAGTTTTTTCCAGTCGCAAAATGGGAAATAATAACATCTATAGGTTTTTGAGAGGGTTATATGAGAACATATAAGTAATGATACTGTTTTGTACCTGGACCAATGATGTTTAAGATTGTTTTGAGAAAAGTCCCCTAACACTTTGTATTTGCTGTGATGGATGTACCCACCCATCTCAGTTTTTGAGGACGGAGAGGACAGGCCAAAGGGGAAATGGGCGCTTCATCATTATTGCAAAGCTAAAGGAAAAAAAGATTCAATTTGCCGGTGCGCAAAAATGTGTGACACTTCTCCTGTATCTGCACTCTTCAAATGTCATTGAAGAGTATAAGTATTATTTGGAGAAAGATGTGTTAGAACATTATTTTAATTGGTGTTAAAGCAATAATAGTTGGTAAATGTAAATGGTGGGATGCCCAGTTAATGTTTCTTTTATGATATTTGTTGTATTCTTCCAGATAGAACTTTCCACTTAGTCATGCAAATCTAACTGAGCCCACTGGGACCAGGGGCTTTCATAGGACGTTCAATGATCTGGAAGTTGTAAGCTTGAGGAAGAGAAGTACAGGAAAAGAGCATGAAGATGACAAACTGTATGAATCACTTTTCTGTTTACCAGCCCGCTGGCATAATCAGTTCACTCACGATTAGTTCCTTGGTCTTTACCAAACCACAGAAGCCCTGTGGTTTATGGGAAGGAGTCAAGACAGAGCATCTGTCTGGTTTTAAGAGCTATGATGTCTCTAGGGGAAGCAACCCACATGCTTAAAAAGTACAATCTTTAAAAGGCCAAATAAGACCGCCACAGTTCAGAGAAAAGATAACTCATTTTCTGATAGGGTCCAAAGGATTGTCTCCTGAGACAGGAAAATGCCTCCAAAGGTAAGAAAAGTTAGAGAAATAAAGACAGAAGAATCTTGGGGAGAACTCATGTTGAGAGGTATGAGAAAGGAAAGAGAGAATAGCAAAGTGAAACTGCCAAATGATTTCAGAGGCTGTATCTGGAAGAACACGTATAACAAATAGAATAAATTAAGTGTTTGAGCCAGGGAGATGCTATTCTCATTATTTATTTACATCTTCCGTTTACCTAAAGGTGAGAGAATGTGTACAATATGACATTTAGCATTTCCCTTGAAATAATACAACAATTTAAAATCAGATATTGATAGCTTATATTCTGCTTGCAAGAATGTCTTGTTTCATCCTGGAGCTATTATTATACAATAATAATGTCAGTTCTATGAAGAAAAATCCAAAATACTCCATCCAACTATCTTTGAGACAATACAAAGCATTCCCTTATGAACGTTTTACAGCGGAGGTTCTATGGCTTATGAAAAGACTATCTATACCTAAGACACATGGAAATAGAACCTTTCCTCTTTGGGTTTTAGGAGGGCTGATAATACATCCTTTATTTGTCCCTCTTTCAAGCCACAGTTCTGCACCTCAAATTCCTCACTGGATCTATAAGGGGGTTAGAGTATGTAGGTGTGTGCCACGTGTGGGTACTCAATTCACTAAGAATTTGAAAATGAACATAGTTGTACTCACCGGAAGGCCCATCTGACCCATTCTTCCCACAGGCCCTAGAGTTCCTGACAAGCCTATTTCTCCTTTTTCTCCATCCTCTCCAGGAAGTCCCCTTCCTCCTGGGGTTCCCTGTAACCCAATAAAAACTTTTAAAAAAAGAAATGCAGTTAAATAATTATGCCATTCGATAGGCAAGTTTTTGTATGGCACACAAAAAATAATTATATCTAATGTTTTAAATATTTCACAAAACACCTGTTTCATATATAACATGAAAAGCACAATTTACCTTTAATCCATCTTTTCCTTGGAGACCGTCTTCTCCAGGAGCTCCTGGTTCACCCTATTTTGTAGCAGAAACAGTAAGATTCATTTTTTTGCTATATCCTTTATCTTATTTTATTTTTTTGTCCCCAGCACATGTAGCAAATAGCATGTTGTGTTCATTTACTTCTATTTCTACTTTATTTCCAAAGGGGATTTAACAGTATAATAAGCACGACTTAATTTTCCTTGAATATCCCTATAGATTATCTAAGGAATCAGTGGAGTAAATTCAAATATGAGATGGTTCAAGAATATTCATAAGTTTTAGATAAATGTTATATCTATCCATTTCTACAGCTAGATCTGTGTTTCTGAGTTCAAGGAATGTACACCTCACAAAATTATAGTGCCTCACTACACTGAATTTATCAGGGTTAATACAACTTGATTCAACTAGAATCACTCTATCAGAGTTTTAGTTTCTACATTTTCTCCCTTACATAAAAGAGGCAAAGATTAAGGCCCTAGGACATTAAAAAGCCGTCTTTAGATATGAAATCTGCAAAAATGTAGAGCCACATTTTATGGAGCTATTAAAGTAGCATTAGTTCTCTTAATGCCTAAATTATTCAAAAGTAAATTAATTTGTACTCATTTTTTCTTTATCTTTCCTATCACCAACACTTCCATTACCCTCACCTTCCATTCGCCCCACTCCCCTAAAGAAGGGAATATGAAAAGAATAAAGCCAGATATAAAACAAATATCCCTACTTTGCCTTTAAGTAAATACAGGTCTAAAATTATTTTGGGCACCACTATCTTGGGAAAAAATTCCTTGCAACAGCTCAAAATAAAGGCTGTCTGTGTTAGTATAATTTCTTTATGCTATCTAATTACAACTATTTATTACTATTTCCTTGCATCTTATTAATTTTGCATGATTATAGGTTTGATTTTTTTTTTGATAGTATAAATTAGATTCTTTTTTTAATCTGTCTTGTTAGGTCAGGAAATAGTCTGAGAGTTGATAACTGGAATTTGTGAATTCTTAATGCTAAATTAGTGACAATCATAGTGCCTCCACATTTTTGGCAAGGGTTCTCCAGGGCACACCTGATTTGGAAAGAAGGACGTATGACGTTTAAACTATAAATGCTACTAAATTAGGATGAAAACAGGGTTTGGCATGCAGTTCTTAAAATAATTCAATAAAGACATTTTCTATAATGTTGCCAGAAAGGTTTATCATGCTATTTTCAAAGTGCTTAGGCTAAGTTATGTCAGTACATTCAAAAGGGTTTCAGTAGGCTCTTACCCTTAACCCTGGTTCCCCAGTTCCTCCAACACTGCCTAGAGGTCCAACATCTCCCTGAGGAAACAAAGGGAAAGAATTCGACTCTTTTTTTTCTACTAGAACTGTGTGTCTAATTATAGAGGGCGTGTCTAATTACGGAGGGCGTGTCATGAAGAACAGGAGTTGCAAAACACTTCCTTTTCTTATTTGCTGCATTCACTTGCTTGCAAGATGGTAGCTGTTTGCCAAAATGTGGCAAATGTAGGAGAGTCAATGGTGAAAGTTTAGAGACCCTCCTCTACTTTTTAGGGAGGTTACCTTTGGACCTGGCTCGCCTTGCAGACCAGATTCTCCCTCCAGGCCTGGAGGTCCCTACAAGAGAATGATTCGACATATTATAAAGGCAGTAACAACCTCCTAATTTTAAGCTCAAGGGTAAGACAGGTGTGTACAAAAGAGGGTCTTTGCAGCCCCTGTAAATACTTCACAGCATGAGATTAGCTACTTTCTGTAACACTTCAACAGTTCAAATGTCAAAAAAAGTCCACCTAAAATCAGGACTTTTTTTTTTTTAATAATTTTATTGAATCATAATTCTGTACATTGGTGCAATCATAGGGCACAATTCATATACATTCAGAAATGTTTTGATCGTACTATTACAGATAGCCTTCATGGCATTTTCTTGATCACTATATAAAGACATTGATACTCTACACTTAATAAGTTTCACCAGTACCCTGCTAAGATGCACCGTAGGTGTGATCCCACCAATTGCCCTCCCTCCACTCATACTTCCCCCTCCCCTCCCCTCCCTTTCCCCTTTCCCTGTATTCCTATGCTATAATTGGGTTTTAGCCTTCATATGAAAGCTATAAATTAGTTTCATATTAGGGCTGAGTACATTGGATACTTTTTCTTCCATTCTTGAGATACTTTGCTAAGAAAATGCCATGAAGGCTATCTGTAACAGTATGATGAAAACATTTCTGAATGTATATGAATCATGCCCTATGATTGCACCAATGTACAGAATTATGATTCAATAAAATTATAAAAATAATTTATAGTTTAAATATTAAGGAAAAACCCAATTAATCCCAATGCAAAACGGTTAAGGGGCACGGGGGGGGGTGGGGTGGGGGGAGTTTGGGTGGAGGGAGGGCAATTGGTGGGATCACACCTACGGTGCATCTTAGCAGGGTACTGGGGAAACTTATTAAATGTAGAGTATCAATGTCTTTATATAGTGCTCAGGCTGTTCTTGAACTCCCGGGCTCAGGTGATTCACCTGCCTAGGCACCCCAGAGTGC